>JANBPO010005107.1:0-36486 GCA_024336825.1 Amorphophallus titanum | reverse complement strand
GCTAAGTGACAATACTATTTAAGTAAGGAATACTAGCAAGGGGAAGTGACTAGAAGCTCACCTAGTCGGCGTGAAGACACCGACTCTGACTGGAGACGAGGGCTAGCGGGGAGTGTGGGTTCACCGCACACTGCGCTGATGAGGCTTCCGGTGATGACCTGCTATTACAATTGCTACGCCCTCACAGAGGGGTTGGACTAGGGGAGGGGAAACTTAATATTACATCAAAATACTACCTCCACACAGGGAGGGGCGTTAAGCCGACCAGGCGGGGTGAGGGAGAAGAACACTAGGCTATCGAAGAAGCCGCTCGATCGGTTCTACCAGCTTCTAGAATAACTGACCGACAGGTGCTGTTGATGCCGCCACGAACAGTAACGAACTTGGATGACGCCGAAACTAGCGCCAATCTTCCACTGACAAGTCCAGGGAGGCTCCAGATTTTTCGGGGAACAGCACGTTGTCGTGGCTGGTCGTGGATGGCTCTGGAACTGGGGTGTTCTGTTCAGGTTGGGACTGCTCTCAGGTCGCAGTAGCAGGAAGGTGATGCCGTCACGGCCACTCCCGAAGTCTGATCGAGACGGGATCACGTCGAGGATGTCCGTGGTCAAGTTTTCTTCGAGCGGCAGCCAGGTAGAGCACCAGACGATGTCGGGGGTGAGAGTTATGCCCAGAAGAGTCGGAGGGGGTCTGGACAGGTCCTGACTGACCTGATCAGCTACCTCAGGGTAGAAAAATCGGAACAGGCTGCTCCGAGCTTCAATCGGTGCCCCACTTGTTGCGTTGGACAGAAGACTGGTGGGGATCCACTCCGGCTAAGTGTCGCACCAAGGAGAGCCGTAGTGTGGTCACTGAAGCTTCTGTAAGTCACCTCTGGTAGCAGGCCAGACTGGTTCTGTGCAGTCTGCGCAATCGGGGAAGAAAAATTAGAACGGATAGCTCTGGACTCCAAACGAGGCTCTGCCAGTTGGGTTGGACAGAAGACTGGTGGAGGAACGTCCCAGTCAAATGGTGCACCAAGTGGAGTTGGGGTGTGGACAGAGCAGATTCTTCACCAGGGCTCTGGTCTTCCCTCGGATGCCAGATGCGCGATCTGATGAGAACGGACCTCTGGGATAGCCCCAAACTCGGATGAAGGCGGGATCACCTCGACGTCGAAGCTAACTGGGAGAGCTTTCCATAGATGTATGGCACTCCTCCAGTGGTTGCTGAATGATGCTGGGGTAGGCTCTGCAAAATGGGATTCTGCTACTGACTGTGATCTGGTGCAGGGCAGAGTGGTAGAATGTGGGAGTAGGAATGAGGGAGAGGGGGTGGACGACCCTAGGATAATAATTATTAAAATACTTTAACTCCCTCAGAAAAATACCAAAAAATAGTCAAAAATTTGTAAAAATCGACAGAACTGACAGAATCGAGTCCGGGTCCAAACCACTACGGATCCATTAAGGCACGAGTGTTACACTCTTAATGGGTCTTCTCCTCTTAATGGGCCTTCTTCTCTTAATGGGCCCTCTTCTTCTACCCATATTGCTGCTAGCCTAGTTGGTCCATATGCGCGCGTTCCTTCCAAGCCCATCTACCCTTCCACTTTTGGAATGGGCCCATATTCTCCTCAGCCGGGACCCTCTCATCCGGCCCACTATCATAATCCTGGTCCAAATTCACAATCCTTTGCACAAGTTGGCCCGTATTACTCCTGATTTCTCCCTACCCTGGAGATGGTTGCTCAAACTCAATGCCAGCTTGATAAATGTCAATGTTGAATTGATCCCAAATCCTCCTTAAGTGTCCCGTTCGCATTTCAGAATCTTCGGCTTCCACCTCCTTCTCAAATTCCCGCATATCGTCATTATGGTGGAACTAGCGACCCCTTTGTGCACTTGAAGGAGTTCGTTCATGAGTAGACGCAATTTCAACATGACCAATGCTTGATGGTTTATCTATTTGGTTTGTCACTAGAAGGCCCGGCTTGAGATTGGTTCTTTTCATTGCTACAAGAGCAAGTTGTGAAATTCTAGATTGTTCAAGAGAATTTTATTTAGCAATATCAAGTCCAGGTTGGGGCCAGGTTCTCTGTTGCGGTTCTGACCCACTAGAAGATGAAGCCTGGCGAGAATTTCTCCATGTTTGTTGATTGCTGGCATCGCTTGGCAGCTCAAGTCCCAGGGCACATTCTGGAGCAGGAGCAAATCAAGATGCTTATCTTCAATCCAACGCCTGAGTACCATTTCATCTTAGCCTTGAATGATGTTACCTCCTGGTAATAGTTATATAGTCGAGCCCACTTCATTCGCCAACAACTCCTAGGTTCCCTTGACCCCAAGTCTTCCTCACCTCCTACGTCCACTCACGCCTCACCCTCCATGAGTTAGCCCTCCGCCTCTTATCAACCATCCATGAGTCAGCCCTCCGCCTAATATCAATCCCCCATGAGTCAGCCTTACGCTTCCACCTATCAACCCTCCACATCCCAATCGCCCACATGTCATCCATCCACGAGTCAGCCTTCTGCTTCCACATACCCACATATGTCTTCACCTCCTATCAAGGGAACATCACACCCCGAGCAGGTAGATTCTGTTGTGCATATGTTGTTTAGCTTTGATGCTAGCAACATATATTGTTCTGTTTTGATGATAGCAACAAAGTAACTAAACAACACAAGGGTATGTTCGGTGCTATATTTCCTTTCTCCTTGTAGTCGCATAATAATCCCTTGGGTGTTGCATTTTCTTCCTGCCTTGTTGCAGTCCCCATCTTTCCTTCTCTGTTCAATTTACTTTTTCTTCAAATTTTTGAAATGTAGGCTAATGCTATTGATCCTGCTGACATGGATTCAATGGAGAGGGCCTTGCATCAGAACAATGTTAGTTGATCAAGCTGCTCTGAAGTTTTTCTGTCTCCCCCGTGGGGTGTACTGCAAGCAGAAGCGATTAATACCTGGATCGCGATATCTCAAAGCACGGAGGTCCCAAAGAGAATGGCTACCAGAGTCACTCCCACGATCCACCCTCCAAATCCCAGCCACATCGGTGAAGGGCCCTAGGAGAAGCACTAAGAAGAACACTCTGTGTTCTCCTTCCTATCACTGTTCAACCTAAAGCGAAAAGGGAGAAAGTAGATAGAATGAAGAGCCAAGAGAGGGGAGTCTCACATTGCACACACCGGCCTTCAGAGCAAGCCACACCGCTGCCCCTACATGCCCTTTTATAGATGTTGGGAAGGCGACCTTTCATTCGCCCACGGCATCCAATGGCAGCGCGCATAACATCGCGAACGGCTGCATGCATCTGCATGCATGGGCGGCCCGTCACGGGCAGCACCCCTCGTTCATCACTAAGATCCTTTTTTTCTTTGATAGGTATCTTTGTCCTTCACCAAAACCCCTACAAATCCATTGTTCCGATGTGTTGATATAGAGCTAGTTTCAAAGCTTTTGTCACCAAAAGGATGCTCCAGTTTGCATTGATGCTACTTTTGCCTCACCTATCAACCAGGAAGCTTTAACTCTTGGTGCCGATATAGAGCTAGTTTCAGTATTCTAATGAAGGGCACATGCTGATTTGAATTTTGATAGAATGCTGAGTATATGAGGTTTAAAGACACTTCATCTTCGTGTACAGTAGCAACATACGACAGCATGGAGGATGGCCCAGCTTTTATAGGAACATCCCAAGGTAGAGGCTATGCCATTTATTTACATTATTTTTTCACTTTACACTTCTTTGTCATTCAGTACATTCAGTTAGTATTCCATCTTTTAGGTGTAAAATATGTTCATTTTTATCAAGGCTTGGTTTATTGCACTTGCTTGGTGTACATTAATAATAATTATGAGATAACAATCTCAGCGAACTGTATGCTTAAGTTCCTTTTTCATCTTATTAGAACACATGGAGTGCATACTGTACTCAAAGTAAATGTAATGGGAATTTCAGTGGACCTCTACAATTACAACCAATTCACTATTCTATTTAGTCTCACCAACCAAGCAAATGACAGTACCCATTGGTACTTTTGTAATCAACAATAAATCCAGCATAATCTACATCGGTGTATGCAATGAAATCAAATGAACTACCAATGGGAAACCACAAGCCAAGGTATATTGTGCCAATCAAATATCAAAAAATCCGTTTAACAGTCAATATATGAGATTCTTTTGGACATGACTAAAAATGAGCACATAGACATACACTGTATTGAATGTCAGGACAACATGTTGTGAGATACAGTGGTGATCTGATCATACCTTGAAACAGTATGTGATCTACTATTTTATCATTTTTATTTTATCTAATTTCGAGGTTGTGACCATCAGAGTTGACATCGGCTTTGCTTCTGCCATCCCGTATTTCTTCAAGAGCCCGATAGTGTATTTGGCTTGTTTTATGAAGCTTCCTTGGAAGTTAACCTGCAATCCAAGAAGGAATGCCAATTCACTGGTTATGCCTATTTCAACTTTTCCCTGCATAATTTCTACAGATTCATGACATAAGGCATTGTTAATAGTTCAAGAGATGATGTAGTCTTCATAAATCTAAACTACTAGCATGTCCTTACCTAAATTTCTTGTGAACGGGGTCTGATCAACCTTATCTCTCGTGAGTCAATTTTTAGGTAAGAATGAGATGAGCCTCTCATACCATGCCCTTGGCACTTGCTTTAGTCTGTGCAAGACTTTCTGCTGCTTGTACACATGTTGTGGATGTTGAGTCGATCCTGGAGGTTATTTTACAAAAATATCCTCTTGATGTTCTCATTAAGAATGGCTGTTTTAACATCCATTTTAAGATGATTTAAAGTCTAGTAAATAGGCATAGGACAGGAGAGTCTGGGCTACTTCTAATCCAGCAATTGGTGCAAATGATTCATCAAAATCACTACCCATCTCTTGGTAGCAATTGAGGGAATTCTCATCATTTTCATCCTTACAAGATATTCCTTCAGTTGATTCAAGCTTGACCATAGCTAGCCCAACCTCACTTGGAGTTTTGGGAGTGTGATCTGCATCCAAAGTTGAAATAATTTGATTTGTCAATTTCGATTCAGATTTATCAACAATAACATGAAGGCTTCCTTTAGCAACTAATGTCCCCTTAAAAAGTTCTAGACTTGATTGAATAACTCAAGAGTGAACCTTGGCACTAAGTTCACATTACTAATTTGATAGCTCCCCCTTAATGTGTGCAAGAATGTGAAATGCTTAATGAAATTCGAATGCCATATGCAGCCTTTAAGTAATTGACTCATAGTATCGGGCAGAGAGCTTAGATCCGAAGATCACCTCATGCGTGATAATAGTTTTCCTTCGATCTTTTTCTTGTGGGATTGGTTTTCAAATATGATTTTCTTGTACTTTGTATATAGCTTTTCATACTCTGATTCCTATTGTTCATTTGAAATAAAGTCAGGATCAGAGTTAACATCAGTTGAATCATCTTCATGTGCCATGAGGCACAGGCTTTCCACGAACTCTTCAAGTTCCTCGTCGGACTGTTCGTCCTCTTCGTCGCTCCATGAGGCGACCATAGCCCCGAGACTTCTTGAGCTTATCCTTCTTAAATTTTCTCTTCAGTTCTGGGCACTCTCCTCTCATGTGCCTGGGCTTTTTACATTCATAGCAGATAATGCTGTTGGACTTGCTCGGCTCCCCCTTGGTTTGGGCTAGCCTTCTTTACCCCCTTTTAAAATTTCCTTGAAAATTTCTTTTCCTTCTCAAGAACTTCTTTACTTGTCGTGTCAACATGGCCAAGTCTTCTTCCTGGTCACTTCCTTCGGTGGACTCCTCTTCTTGGGAGTCATCATCAGGTTGGTGGGCTTTCAAGGCCACCATTTTCTTCTTCTTGATTTCTTCCTCGGTAGTTCTCTTCATATTTATCTCATAGGTCATGAGTGGCCCAATGAGCTCATCCAAGGAAAGTATGGACAAGTTTTTTGAATCCTCAATAACTGTGACTTTTGTGTGCCACGCAGGTGGAAGGGATCTCAAAGCCTTCCCCACAAGTTCAGAGTTGGTGTGCTCCTTCCCAAAGCCTTTAAGACCATTGGTGATCTCAGTTGATCTCGCAAGCATTTCTAAAATTGTTTCTTCAGGCTTCATCTTAAATAGCTCATAGTCTCTAACCAGTAGGTTGACTTTGGTCTCCTTAACCTCAGAGGTTCCTTCATAAATAAGTCGCAGCTTGTCCCACATTTTTTTGTCGAACTACACATAGAAACACGAAAAAATTCATTAGGATGGATGGCACATTGCATGATATTCATTACATTAAAATTAACTGTGAATTTCTTAATTTCTTCGTGTGTCCATTTATCCTCATCAGCAGGAAGGTCATAAGGACCCTTGTCCACAACCCTCCAGATCTCGTACTCCTGGGCCCTAAGAGAAATATGCATTCTATTTTTTCAGTATGAGTAGTTTGAGCCATCAAAGAAGGGAGGACGATGGATAGAGTGACTCTCAAGCATCATCCCCTTGTTGGTCATTAATCTGGATATTTCTCAAGATCGCTAGATCTGTGAAAGTTAGAGCCTTAGCTCTGATACCAATTGAAGTACCGCGATCAATGACACCCAAGAGGGGGGTGAATTGGGTGTTTACAAATTTTAATGAAAGCTTTTGGCCTTTTACAAATAGAGAGCATGTTTAGGGTTATCTAGCTCACTTATATTACTATTACCGCTGCTGCGAGAGAGAGTGTACCGTCCCGTTACCCGATCCGGGCACGAGAGAGAGCCGACCACCCTAACTCATGCCAGTTTCTCAACCGCGCCCTCGCTAAGGGACATTTGCGAGCTCGTCTAGAGTCCTAGGGTGAGTCCGTGGGTCCGTCCCACATCATGAACTCTGCTCAACAAGGCAAAGGGCCGATGAAACAGCCCTTGAATATATTAAGAGGTGGAGGAACCTCGGAATGTGATGTTAGTGGCCCCCGCAACAGGAGGACGCTGTGCAAATTTGTAAACAAAACCTCAGGAGGGAGGTGATGGAAAAGATGATTGGCATGGAAGTTCAGTCATTTGACCGCTTGAACAATATCGTGGCCGAGGTAGAAGCTTTCCTGGCCCGGCCTACGCTTACATCAACTTCTGCCACTACACAAAAAGGCAAGGTAGCCGAATGGTGTCAAGTGCCTGAAGAGGCAAACGCTCTTGATATCAAGGCGTTTGAACAGTAGAAGGATAAAGGCAAGACGGCAGTTGCCCCTCAGCCTGCTAAAATAGGAGACAGCAAAGAGGGCCCCTCACTCCGGGAGAAAATGAAGAAGGCCTATTCTTTCCCCGAGGAGAAGACTAGGGTCCTGTTTGACTAGGTTACCCAGTTTTGCAAGGTCACCCAGCCTGAGCCAAAAAGCCCGGAAGACCTGCAAAGAAGAGATAGCCCAAGATTCTGCCCTTATCACTAGATGCTGAGGCACCCAATTGAGGATTGCTATATGTTCAAGGATATTATTGAAGGCATGGTGAAGAAAGAAGACATAGAATTGGGAGAGTACAAGGTTGACCCTCCACAACCTCATGAAGTTGCTCCAAGAAGAGCTGTAGTCATTATGGTCTCCATATATCAGGCGTTACCCGAGGAGATCGTGAAAGTCAGCACTCAGCATACTTATGGGGTCTGCTTCCCGAGACCAATAAAAGAACAATAGGGTTGGCGGCAAGTCCCTAAAAAAACTAAGAAGAAGGGCACACCTCGCCCAAAAGTGGGGGCATATGTTCGTGGCATCACACAGTGACCCACTCTGCCAATGGCAGCACCGGCATGGAGCAGCCCGCCTACAGTCAATAGAATACCTACACACAATCAGAGGAGATAGACTCCGCTACTAGCTGTTAAAGAAATCAATCCAGAAGCCCGACGGTTGCAGGACTACATAAATGGGCTGGATGAATATGAACAGCCCAAATTGAAGCCCTTGCTGATGCGAGACCATGTCCCGTGGCAAGAACTAGAACAGCTCTATATTGTACCCTTTGAACCCCCAATTTTCTCAAATTGCATAAATGCCCATTTTATTTATTAAAATACTTTGACTCTCTCACAAAAATGTCTGAAAATAGCCAAAAAATCTGTAAAAATCAACAGATCTGACAGAATCTGATCTAGCTCCGAACCACTACGGATCCATTAAGACACGGGCACTACAATCACACACCAATGTAGGAATGCAACTATGATATGCAAGATGAATGATCCAATGTGTACCAGAGTGCATGCAATTTCTAACCTAAATGCTAACAAACAATATGCAAACAATGACATCAATATGTACTACAACAATGAAGGAGACAAGATAGCACCGAGGAACGATAGGAATCCCCTAAAATCTAGAAATAACAGCAATCTCAAGATGCGTATCTGTAACTAGAGAAATGGTCACCGGAGGACCGCTAAGCAGATAAGACAGTCTACTGCTAGACCGCTTTTAAGTCACAAATGGCTGGGAGGAGACCACCAGGGAACTAGAGAGCATAAAATAACATGAAATAAATGGGAAAATCGAGGAAAACACTGGGGCAATTGTGAAAAATAGAGAGGAGCAGGCTAAGCAATAACTCAATACGATCGGCACTAGATGTACCATCGTGATCGCCAAAAAATCAAGGGTGTAGATATTGTGAATGTGGGTGTGATGTGGTGTGTGAGATATGGAGGTGTGAATAGGTGATATGTGCTAACTCAAGCCACCAACAACATCAAACATGACGCATACGGGCATGTCATCTTAGCAGTGTATGATAAAGAGAACTAAACACACGTCGTGGGCGTGGAGCAAAGGAGGAATAAAATAAACACGCACCGTGGGTGTAGAGCAACTAAAAGAAAGCAAGGAAAATAAAAGAGATGGAGGAATATGATGACAAATACTCATGAAAGAAAGATGTGATCGTCACCAAAGTAAATAATGTAGCAAAACTACACTACGTACCTTGGAAAGATGCTGAGTGGAGCACACTCACCCGCGGGAGAGAAAACCAGGTGTAGACGAGAAAATGGTCCTGAGAAGACCGCAAGGCAAGGAGAAACAGTCACTCGATAGACCGCAAAGGAACAGAAACAGTCTACTGACGGCCGCCAGGCGCAGAAAGCTTTGACGTGGAACTTGAATCTCCACCCCTCCAGGCTGGCCAGAAGGGTTGGACCTCGTGTAATGAACTCTATAGACCTACAAAAGAATGTAGACACAAAGAGGAAAGAATAAAATTGGCCCTAGACAAGTGCAATATCTATAAAGCAATGTAACTAATATGTATAAAAGGAAGGGTGAATACCTGGGGGGTTTATGTTTTATCTTGTTAAAAACTTCCTGAAATCATCATCTGTAGTTCTTGATTTTATGTTATCCACGTCCACACTCGTGGCTACTATTTGATTTAGCACCAAACATTACAGACACTATTTATCGGTGAATATTGCATGCTACTCGTGATTTTTCCTTATTTCTGAGAACCAGCGCCCTCCATGAGGAATGCTAATTCTTATAAGCGCCTGATGTATAGGACGCTATAAACTTGAGGTTCATGTAAAGTGTTATTCAACCCAACATATTTGTAGTTTAAATCACTGTATGTTAAAATGAAATAGCACCTGTCAAAACGAACGCTAATTAGTATTAGCGCCTTGGTGATAGGACGCTAAAACCCTGAATTATTTAAATGTTTAATGTTCACAGTATAATGCATATTTCCTGTAACATGAATTATACAGCGCCTATTATCATGGCCATTAATAAATATTAACGCCTGATTGTGAGAACGCCATTCCTGTTACATTCTGATCCCCTGCAAATTTGTTCTCTATAAATTGTGAACCGAAATTATAGAAATGGGAATCAGCGCCTTCCACTAAGGACGCTTATTGTATTAAAAATGTAACTGAATAAATGATTGAGCGGTTGTCCCGACAGACGCTACTTGGTATAGCGCCTTCTAGGCAGGACGCCATTTACTTTGATCAACTATTTTCCCAAGCTTTCAACCCCGCCGTGGGGCATCATTGGCACTCTCATCCCATTCCGTGGGTGAGGTCCCTATTTTTATTTGATCATATGCCCCCTTAACTCTTCGAGGTGATTGAACCCTCCGTTTCGGATTGGTGATTTCATCTTAGAGACCTTCGGAAGTCTCCACTAGCCTTGGATTCCCTCAAGACAACCGAGCAGGTTGTACCCTAAAAACCCATTACACCGTGTCGCTGTCATGTCCCTCTGAAGAAAATAGGACGATTAAACCCTCAAATAATACTATTTTTGGCATTTTTGAGACATCATTACTTTCTGGTAATCTGCACCCAGGGCAGCAGACGCCATTTGTTAATAGCGCCCAGTTTGAAGGACGCTATTTACTCGTGCCTAATTACCTTATTTCTAGAATTTACGCCCATTGATATGGATGCCAATTCTTATCAGCGGCTTTTGTAAAGAATGTCATTTACCCAGTTTTATGAAATGCCTCAGATTTTTTTTAGCTAAGTCATCTCTACACGTGATATCGGCATTGCATTCCAAATTCCATGAATCTACCTTACTATCCTACAATGATCTTTTCTTTAGAATTCTTTGGCTACTATAAACTATAGTGGATGTCAAATCACACAACCAATGTCTACGCATATAGGGTATGTGTGTTGCAGGTTGATAAGATCTAATGGTTGGAATCTTCTAGGGAAGCTCCAAAGATGAAAGAAGAACATGTGGGAGGTGTGAGAAATTGGGTTTCAGTTTCTGCAGGATATGTGCAAGGGATTCCCCTATCATGAGAATAGCAGTGTTTTGTAATTAGGTGAGGGAATGCCATGGTCCACATTCCTGTGGGAGTCGCTCTTTTTGATTTAAGGAGTTTAAAGCCTTTTGGGACCTTTTGCCTTCTGTTCAGTGCAGAGCCATACTTGTACACATTGCACCTTATTTCATTATAAAATGATTCATGGTCTCAACCACATGTTAAAAGATGACGACTTGTCTTTGTTCTTTCTGATGTATCTTGTCATCTATTAGCACCTGCACTCCAAAATTACTTGAATGTGTCAAACTAGATGATCAACAAAAGCTTAGAAAAAAAGTGTATTGGTGTACGTGTCACGCGTATTTCCATGCTGTTTCACTTATTTAGTCATCCTATTAGTTTCTTTACCTGAGCATCTGAGCCTCTCTTTTGTTTGCTTCACTTTAATTTTCTCCTCTTTTGATCTACTTTGTTTGGTACATCTTAATCATTATGCTTAGGAGTGAAGACCATGTGTTCAAACATGCCCCATGCTCAGATGGTTTGGGTTTGTTGGAAGCTGCTCTTCCCACGCTAGTCTTTGCCCAGCACAGGCTGGGTTTCCATGCCATCTAGAAAATTTCCCCTTCTTTCCTGGCTCTCTTACAACAAAATTTTAGTTGAGGGATACTGCTCCAATTCCGTTATCGCAAGTTATCATAGATTTTTGGTGCTACATTTCATCATCATCATGATCTGAGCCCTATGCCATTTATTTGGCATCAGCTGAATTAATCCTGTTCCATTTATTTTTGGTGCCCCTGTTCAGTATCAAATTTGAGCCTAAACTTTCCGATCTTAATATATACAGAGGAAGATATGTGATGGTGATGTAAGCTGAACTCTATGCAGTCATTTATCATAAAAATATTCAGTGCATCTTGTACATTTTTCCTTAAAATAGTCAGAAGTTTTATCCAACTCTACTTGACTTGCGCTGTTGATATTGTTGTTTATTTATTTATTTAAATTTGTTGCGATTCACTGTATATTCTTTGTCAGTGAGGTCATATTAACTTTGGGCCGTTCAAGAACTGTTAAGGAATTCCTATATGCAGCAAAGGAGAAGAACCGATCATTTCGGGTATTTGTTGCAGAGGGTGCTCCAAGGTTCAATCTCTTGCCTATTCTTGTATTATTATTTTACAAGGGGAAGTCCTTAGCTTGTCATTCATGAAAATGTTCTGGTCTTCAGAAGAGCGAGGAGAGTGTTCCTCTGGGCAAGCTGTCAGGCAGCGGTTGTTAGCAGACTGAGTCTGTGGTTCTTTTTGCTTAGTGCAAGGAAGCCTTACTCTGGTGGAGTAAGGGGTGGACGTAGATTGCATATCACAATCGAACCACCTTAAAAAACCCTTTGTCTCCATTGTGTTATTTGTTCATCTGATCTCTAAACTTTGGTCTTAGCACGATAGTTCTTCGATCTTTGTGCTTCAATTACTCTCTCTCGATTAGCTTCTGCCTATCTTTCTACTCAGTGTCTAGACTAAGGAAGTATCTCTACTCCGCTTCCGGATTATATAAGTCACGTTTGTCAAATTATTTTGAATTGGGGGTGATCTATTCAACCCCCCCTTCTAGCTCACCTTTCGTGTGAACTATCAATTGGTATCAGAGCGGGTTACCTAACATGTGGTCCAATGACTAGGGTAAACCTGGATCTAGCACCCCTCATAGTTTCATGGCTGAGGAACAGTCTATTAGTCGCCCCCCGTTCTTTGATGGTAATAATTATTTTTATTAGAAAAATGGGATGGAGGTATTTCTGAGAGCGCAGAGCCACGAACTCTGGAGAGTGATCACCACAAGACCGTATGACCTCCCACCAAATGAAGATGCGTGGACGAAAGATCACATCAGACTCTCAACCGTTAACTGGTTACCCCTGAACATCATTCAATGCCCAGTTCATCCAGATGAGTATGTGAGGATCTCAGCCTGCAAGACAGCCAAGAAGATGTGGGATGAACTAAAGCTAATCTATGAAGGTACATCCCAAGTCAAGGCCACCAAGATAAATATGCTCACCTCTAAATATGAATTGTTCAAAATGAAATCAGAGGAGACTATTATAGAAATGTATGCCAGGCTATCGTTGATTACTAATAATCTTAAGGGGCTTGGGAAACAAGTTTCAGAAGGAGATATTGTCAAGAAAGTCCTTAGGTCATTAACCCCCTCATGGCACACTAAGGCCATTGTCATAGAGGAGTCTAGGGATCTGTCAAAAATGACAATCACTGAGCTGATAGGATCCCCAATGACTTATGAAATGAACTTCAAAAGAAATGGAGAAGGAAGTGATAAGAAGGGCAAGAACATTAGTCTCAAAGTGTCCCATAGTAGCAGTAGCAGTAGCAGCAGCAGTAGCAGTAGTAGTGGGGAGTCTTACGGGTTCTCAGACCTTGATCAAGAGGAGCAAGTTATGCTGACTCGACAGTTTCGAAAGTTCATAAGGACTAAGGGAAAAATATTTAGAAGAAAAAGGTCGTATTCTTCTGGTAAGCATTTAGATATATGAATGGGTGCCTCCCAGTGAGGGCGCCCATTACTGTTGACTGGTCAATCCAGTGAATGAGCACCCATGTAAAAGGGCGCCAATTCTTGGGGCTGATCCGTAAATCCTGTGGTTTAATGAATGGGCAACCCTACCACAGGGCGCCAATTCTGTAAAATGGAGACCCTCACAGAGGGTGCCAATTCGTTGTTTCTGAGTTTTCTCTCGAGTTTTCTGGCCCACACCATGGGTTATTTGGCATTGTGTCTCAGTCTATGGATAAAGTCCCACGTTTCACGATGATTATCGTACACCCCACAACTCTAGGTGATGTTTGAGCCCTCCGCGGGATACTCCTTCCTTCAGATTGGCGATTTCATCATTGGGACCTCCGTAAGTCTATGCTAGCCTTGGATTCCCTCAAGGCAGCCGAGCAAGTTGTACCTTAAAATTCCTAGAACCATTGAATGTCACGTCCCCTTGGAGAAACGTGGTGATTGGCCTCTCACAAGATGTTGTCTGACCTTTGTGAGAAGATCTCCCTGTGCTCTAGAATGGGTGACCATCCTAGAAGCCACTAATTGAATGGGTGCCCCCCTGTGCCGGCGCCAATTTCTCTGTCCCTATTCTGTTCACAAAATGGGCACCCCTCTGCCAGGGCACCAATTTTGGAATCTGTGGCACCCCATGAGGGCACCAGTTCCACCCAGTTTTATGACTTGTCATGTGTTCTGCATGGGTTTCAATTATAGTCCATCTCTTCATAACATTTTGTCCTTGAACTCCTTAAATTTCATGAATCTACCTTTATCATCCTACCTTAGCTTATACCTTGGAATTCTTTTGGCTATAACTATAGTGGATGTCTGAGATACTTTACATGACTCAATGTGATGCTGGACGATGATGAGACTCGAGGTGTGGACACATTCCTTGGACTTCTACTAGACGACGCGACTAGAGGACCAACGAGGCCAGAAACTACATGACCAAGTCATCACCTAATGTGGTTCCCAAAGGGGCAAAGATGCCCCGAAACAAGAAGCACTCGCTCACGGTCGTCCCCGATGAGGGAAATGAGTCGATCTACATGGTTGAGAAACCGACATTGAGTCTTGGGTGGTCGGCTCACTCTCGTTCTCAGAACGAGCCACGGGACAGGTCTCGCACTCACAACTCATAGTGGTGATCAACGATAGTGATCTAGGTGCCTAACATGCTCTCAAGCAGCGACATCAAGAGCCTATACTAGAAAAGCAAGTAACTAAAGTGGGGTGGGAGTGTACCTCCACGCGCCAGGCGTGGGGAAGATGATCTTGGCCGAACCCGTACTCTTGGTACAGCAGTCCCCCCTCGTTAAAGGTATTTCATCTTTGAAATTACAAGGAAGAATAAGGAGGAAACTGAAAATGAATTACACCTAACCACAGAAAGCGAGAATAACAGGATCAGGTACATTGAAAATAGAAAGCAGATTTCCCGCATGGCTGAAAGTAGACTTTCTTGGATCTGCAGTCAACCATGGCACGATATTGATCTAACCAGTCCATGCCTAGAATCGCATCGTAATCAGCCAACTGCAATGCATATAACTTCACTGGCAACTGTCGGTCACTGATGATAACAGGATAATCTTCCAAGCAAAATGGAGTGGACATGAAATCTCTGGATGGTAACTCAACGAGCAGTTCACAAGGTGACTCGGTTACCGGCTTCTCGCGACGAGTAAGGAAATCCTCGAAAATAAATGAATGAGTGGCACCTGAATCGAATAGGGCACGAGCTGAATGACCAAAAACCAAGACCATACCTTCTACAAGATTAGACGCAATGGCTTCTGCACGAGTGATATGAGTAATCCGACTCCTCGGCTTCTGAGTAGAGGCTGCAGAAGATTACTAGGAAGAAGCTAGAACTTGCAGATACGATGGCTGAGGCAGAGGTGGTGTAGGAAGATGGAATGGAGACTAATGTGGCTGGGTGACCTGAGAGAACTACGCCGGCACAGACTTCATCAGGTAATCTCGAACAACGTAACTCGATTGATCACAGCGATAGCAAAGCACCAGTAAGGAACATGGTACACTGGGATGGCTACCACTACACCTCAGACATGGTCTCAGCTGACTCACGGGAAACTCTCGACGCTGCTGAAAAGGAGAAACAGACTGTTGAACAGAATCAGAAGACGCCAATTGTTGCTGCACAAAACCCGAAGATGCTTGACGATTAAATCGCTTATTAGACTTTCTAAACATCCACCTCGAAGGACCACTAGAAGCAGGCACGACAGACGAAACTCCAGGCCCTGACGGCTGAAAAGATTGCTGAAACGACACAACCGACTGAGTGACACTGGACTAAGAGAACCCTGTAGACCTCACCAAATCGAGCTCAACCACGACTGTTGCCTGATATGCATCGTCCATGACAGTGACACGGGTAGCAAGCAGCATCACTCTCAATTCGACTCTCAAACCTCGGAGAATTTTCTCAGTCTTTAAGGCTTCATCAACAATAACATGAGGCGTATACCGACCCAACTCGATAAACTTATTTCGATACTGCAGTACGGTTATCTCACCCAGAACCAAATCTAGGAATTGGTGCATCTTATCCATGTGAAGATAGGCCGGACTGTAGGTGCGCTCGAAGGCAGTCGCGAATTCTGCAGTTGTATATCTCTAAGATCTTGGATCCCCAGGCCACCTTCAGTGATAGGGCAACATATTTTTTCCCAGGATACCCAGTGCTTTCTGTGCATTGTTTCAAACCCCTGCCAGAAGAAATTGGAACAGATTCTCCCAATCTGCTTAAGAATGGTGTATGGAATAGAAGCTGCATTAGCAGTGTATATAGGAATAGCAGATAAGACTGATCGGATGAGGACCATTCTGCCAGCCTGAGATAAGAGTTTACTTTGCCAGCCAGCTAGTTTGACATTAACTTTATCAATCAAGTATTTAAAATGTGGAGTCTTGACTCTTCCTTTAAAGAGAGGAATTCCCAAGTAGGTGATGCTTCCAATTTTATGGTGATATCCAGACAGCTGACTGATGCGAGCAATGGTTCTGTGTGGCATTTGCTTTGCAGCAATGAAACAGCTTTTATGTGCATTTATACGCTGCCCAGAGGATAATTCATACCTTCCCAAGAAAATAAGGAGTTGTTTTATTGAAGACACTCCACCACTCATAAAAATCAGTGAGTCATCTACATAGAGGATATGTGAAATGGGCTGCACCCCTCTTGGAAGGTGATAGTATTTGCAAAGACCAGCTGAGAATATGTAATTGAGGCCCCTACTCAATACCTCTTCTGCAATAATGAATAAAGTAGGGGCTAAAGGGTCCCCTTGTCTAATCCCTCTAGTCGATTTTAAATAACCACGGGTTTGACCATTGAAGGATAAAGAAAATCAACAGTTAACCAATAATTGAGCAATTAATGAAACAAATCTATTGCAGAAGCCAAACCTTTTGAGAGCCATGAAAAGGAAATCCCATTCCATACGATCATAGGCTTTAGCCATGTCAAGCTGAATAACCATACTGTGGCCTCTAACTGGTCTATCAAGTTCAATTAGAAGCTCCTTGGCCAACAGGAAATTGTCTGCTATATGTCTTCCACTAACAAAGCCACTTTGCTCCTTTGAGATAATCAAGGGAAGAATGGATCTCAATCTATCACAGATGACCTTTGACACTATCTTATATGTAAAATTACATAAACTGATTGGTCTAAAGTCAACATAAGAAGTAGGGCTTTTAATCTTCAGAATGAGACAAAGAATTGTAGAGGTGACACCCTTTGGTAGTCCCCATCCCTGAAAAAAACTTTGGACAACATGAGTTACATCCTCTCCAATGATATCCCAGCAATGTGAGAAGAAACCCCCTGTAAATCCATCCGGCCCTGGAGAGCTATTACCAAATAAAGAAAGCATAGCATTCTTAACTTCATCTGCTGACGGGATAGAACATAGAGAACTGTTTTGATCAAACCACAAGGGCACAATAGGGTCGGCCCTATGGGTCGACCCCATGCTCCAGGCAGGTTTCTTCTTGAATTTTTATTTTATTATTATTATTATTATTATTATTGATGGCATGGTAGATCACAGAGGGGTTATTATGTCAAATAGCACAGATGCCTAAAGTTCTTAATTCTTCATTTGGTTCTTCGCCTTTTGCCCTTGTGTTTGTAGCCTTTTTTTGTTTCATCATTTCAGGTGCTAACACCGTCATGCCTCCACTCGCATATTTGGTCTCTTAGTCAGTTCGAGCCCCAGGAAAAATCTGACAACACTTCCCCCACGTTGAGGCATTCGGGGTGCAAAGTGGAGAGTCACCTACGGAACATTCCAATACGGCCTCCATAACTACGGGTGAGCCGCGAACGGCTACCCGGTGACCCAAGGTGGACATGGAAGCCCGAGGACTAGCCTTCAAGGGATTCCAGTGGCCCGCGAGTTGTGGATTGAGGAACATTTCTGCGACGTGACCTGGCATATCGTCGAATGCATGACTATAACTGTTCACTCAGAGTGGGATCCCCGAAAGCCACACTATGAAGAAGTGGGTTTCAGCTGGGGGCCCGGAGTGTCAAGAAATCAAATGCAAGAAGTGAGCGTTACTGACAATGTGTGCATACTAAAAAAACTGCGCGGGAGGCTCAACTCAGATAGAGAGAGGAGGAAAGGATACACTTAGGATAGAAGAAGGGAGAACTTTAACCAAAATCAGGCGACTCCTTTTTATTCTCTATAGGAGACAGAGTACAAGGGGGAAGTTACAACCTTCACAAGAGAAAAGGCATACAGAGACAGAAGTTTCAACTTGACAAGGGCAATTGAAACTTGATAAGTTTCAACTCCCTTCCATTCGGTGCTAGTCTAGCCAGATCGGCCTTTGCTTGTACTGCCACTCTCTCTGATTTAATAAAATTTTCTCCTTAATGAATGCTTGGTGGAGTGGTTCAACATCACCTCTTTGAGGTGGTGTGCACTCTCTCAACTAATTATTAAGGGTTATTTGTTGCAAAAAAAAAAATACAGAGACAGAAGACAGAAAGAAATGCAACGGGGGGTCCCCCCAAGCTCACCGCTCTTCTCCCACTCTCTCTCCCTTTTCTTCACTCCACAGACGCAGGTGCAACCACTCTTCTTTTTTCTGCCAGGCACTGTTCCTCCCCCACGAGGGCATGGAGATGTGACTCTCTCTCTTTCTCTTCAACGGAGTTCAACTTTTATAAGAGGGGCGTCCAGGTTCGAAACTACACCTCTCCTCCTCTCTTCACCTTGCTCGAAACCATTGAGTGGCCTGTGCGTAGGAGATGCCGAGGGTAGGGAGATGCCCCCACGGGATTGGTTGATGGCAACCGTTGGCGACGAGACCTTTCGCTGCGGTGCTCGAGAGTTTCCATTTTTAGGGGCTTGAGGTTTACAGGCAGGTTTGTCCGCCGGTTAGTGTAGAGGATATTTCCCCATTGGGGGAGCCCCTCGATGGCCCAGTGGGCTGGCGTCCTACACTTTGCCGGAGACCGGCGGACAGGGCTCCCCCTCCTCCTCCTCCCCCTGGCTGCCTCGCCTGTGGCATTCCGATGGGAAAACAGGGTGCCGACGTGGGGACGAGACGTCTCCCGCAGTGCCGTCTCAGCGGCCTTGGAGCTTCTCACGCTAGTTTAAGGGGGGTAAAGGCCGCACCGGTTTAACGGCCAGGGAAGGAGCACGCCGCTTCAATGAGGAGAAGAAGGGCGCGCCGTTTTAATGGCCACGGAGGCCTCCCCACGCCGGTTCGAGGAACCAAGGCCGTGTCAGTTTAGGAAGCAAGGAAGGAGCACGTCGTTTTAATGGCCAAGGAGGCCCTGGCCACGCCAGATCAACACCGCGCCGTTTTAAGTTCTTTTTGGCGTGACCATGCCGTTTCAAGTGGGATGACGCCGGTTTAATGGCTTCGTCGAGTTTGAACCGGTGCGAATGAGTGCTCGACGTCCGACGCTGCCTCCATTTTAATGCACTGCCTTCGGAGTGTTTATTTCGAAGCTCCCAAGCTTCGATTTACAATTCCGAGTGGTCTTCCGACACGTGCCAAACTCGCGTCAGATTACTCAGATTTCTTCCTGATTCGACCTTCGTTACTGTGCATCGTGTCCTTAAGCCCGCTCCATTCATGTGGATAGCGTCTTCATCGAGTGAACATCCACTCAAAGTGTTTTTGCCCTCACTGGGTAGCTCTTCGGCCTCCTATGGACCTTTCTGACGTACCACGTGCCTTGATCGGGCCACTCTGATTTTTCGCTGATATTGCCTTTGGCACCCCGTTTTGAGGGACCAGGGATGTTTCTTCATATCAGGAAGCTTCCTCATCAAGTGGCGGACCACTAGGTGTATTGTCTTTTGTTTCTGCATGCGTCGAGCATCCGTGTCTGCGCACTTCTTTTTATTCTCTGTTGCTCTAACTCGGCTCGGAGTGGTTTGGAGAATTTTTTAGGTGTCCACAAATGCCCTCCACTCGCAGGTGTCGCAAGCGAGGAACGAGAGTGGGACCTGCGAGTGTATCTTCTTGTCCATCAAGTGGTCGACATCAGAGTAGAACATCATCGGCTTCACGTAAACGGCCTTCGCCGTGGACTACATCGATTGTTTTTGACAGAGAGCCAGACGCCAATCCAGATAATATCGTCAGCATTGGGTCTATGCTAACGTAAGGAATTAGGTTCATTTGGCCTTAGATGTAAGGTCTAAGCTGTTGGGTTGTATCGATTGGCCTTGATTGAGAGCCAGGCACCAATCATAACGATATCGTCAGCATCGGGTATGGGTTATTTGCAAGGACATCGGGTTCATCTGGCCTTAGACAGAAGGTCTAAGCCATTTAGGTCGTACTTGAACATCGGGGTGGGACGACTGGCTAGTGCTGGGTTGAAGGGAATTGTTTATCTATTGACTTAGACGGAATGTCTAGGTCAAAGGTTTATTCGTCAATGTCGACAGAGTGCCAGAAACTGACGTGGTTTATTCATCGACACGGGGTTAGTGTCAAGGCAAGGGGTCTTTTTGTTCTCTAATCGGACGGAAGGTCCGACTTAGAGTGAAAGGGGTCTTTTTGTTCATGACTTCAGACGGAAGGTCCGAGCCACAGTGTTATTTGTAAGGACATCGGGTTCATCCGGCCTTAGACGGAAGGTCTAAGCCGTTTAGGTCATCCTTGAACATCACGGTGGGACGAATAGCTAGTGCTGGGTTGAAGGGAATTGTTTATCTATTGACTTAGACAGAAGGTCTAGGTCAAAGGTTTATTCGTCAATGCCGACAAGGTGCTGAAAACTGACGTGGTTTATTCATCGACACGGGATTAGTGTCAAGGCAATGGGTCTTTTTGTTCTCTAACCAGACGAAAGATCTGACTTAGATTGAAAGGGGTCTTTTTGTTCATGGCTTCAAACGGAAGGTCCGAGCCACAGGGTTATTTGTCGATGGGACAAAAGAGATTTTGACCTCCGGTGGGACTTGACGAGTCGACATCCCTCGTGGGCTTTGATAATGATGATTTTTTTTCTTTTTTTTTCTTTTTTCTTTTTTTTTATATTGGCTTGATCGCTAATGGTTGAATATTGAACATTTGTCAGCTTGATTTAATTATGCACATGTTTATGATTATGCTTATGAAATGACTAACCCTAGATTTCTAAAATGTAGCGAGCCGAGGGAGCTCAGCGTCAGGGGGCTGATGCACCTTCCTCCTCTTCCCAGACTGCTGCAGACCGTGCGGAGCGGGGCGCAGAGTTCACACGGATGGTGACACGGGCTGAGGCAGCCGAGGCAGCCCTCTCCGAGAGGGTAAGTAACCACCATGCTTTTCCTGTTGATTATGTTTATGAAATGTAATTGACTGACCATAATGCATGTATATGCAGACAACCGAGTTGGCCCGACTGATGGAGGAGTTCGAGCAGAGCCGTGCGGCAGCTCGGGAGGAGGCTGCCCGTCTCCGAGAGGAGATGGAACGGAGCCGACCGGAGGATGCGGTCGAGACAGCACTTCTTCGGGCTGAGCTAGAGCGACTCCGGGCCGGAGCTGTGGAGGCCAAGTGTGCTCGTACCGAGGCGTCGGAGCTGAGAGGAGAGCTGCGCGCATACAAGGAGATGAGCCGGCGGTTGGAGCGCACCGGGGTCCCGAGCGACAGCACCCACGGTACCCATAGCTCGTACCATGGCTACTTCGTGAGTTCCTCCGGCTGTCGGAGGAACGAGGACAGGGAGCGGCGCCGACGCCGCCAGGAGGACACTAGCTCTACGATGGCCCTGCCATCGAAGAGACACGAGGGGACAGGGGACAGTGACAGGTCGGAGGGACATGCCTGATGTACTCATGAGATGACTTTGTACATGATGGCATGATTATGCTATGAGATGAGCTATCTTTTTGTTGATTTTCTTTTTTTTTACAAATGAATGAATATGTGTGCATGAATGTGTGAATGTGTGGATGCGAATGCTAACTGACGCTAGAGAAGTACGAGAGAGTGAGGGCGAGAGACGGACGGACTTAAAGAGGAATGATGCAAAAACACAAATTGATGTGGCGGGGAGATGAACGGTCATCCAGTAGGTCGCTCCATGGCCAACACGGTCTAGAGATAAATCGCTTAAAGCAATTTGGCCTAAACCAAAAGAAGAAACTACGCGGTCCAGGTTTGTCCGTTCAAATGACAGGAACGGTCCATCTATGACCGTGGGGTTATAGAACGGTTCCCTAAAGACCGTGCAAGTACCAGGAGTCGAGGTGTGTAGAAGATCGTTGCACGGTCTTTCCTGAGACCATTTGAATGTTGGGCGGTCTCCAGATGGCCGTTTAAGAAATTAAAGCTCTTAGAGAAGGAAGGAATGCAATGCGTGCCATGAGGACTTATTTTGGATTTTTGAAATATCTAATTTTTATGAATTTTTAAAAATATTTGATTAGTTTGAAAACATTGATTCAAATAGAACCATTGAGCTTTCCACAAGATATTTAAACTCAAACTTAAACCCCATTGACTCGTGTTTTGATTGCATTGATGCGGCACGAGTTAGAAACTTAATTCTGGGTTTTGTTATCATCAAAATCATTCAAGGAGACTCAACAGACTAGGTGATCTTATCCGGGATCTCTGTAAGTCCCCGTGAGCTGTGGATTCCCACACTGATGCCGTGCTAGTTCTACCTTTTGATGCAGGACGGGATGCGGACTCAATACCAATTTGGATGCCGACCTGGGACTCTAAATGATGACACAACCAAATTGAAGACACGGCCAGCAAAGACACGACAAACTCAACACAAGCTTGCTACTCGCCCTTAGCAAGAGAAGCGTTTGGATCTGCAAAGTTGCGAAACCGGCACTGGGTCAAGGATATTCGGCTCACACTCGTGCTTGGATCGAGTCACGGGATGGGTCACGCACTCACTCTCACAGTGGTGATATTATTTGATCGGGATAGATATCCTATCACTCAAGCAACGACAAATAAATACATAGAAGATAAGGAAATGCTGAGAGAGATAGAGATGATACCTACATGCTCTTGGCGTGGGAAAGACGATCTCGGCCAAGACCTGTACTCCCGATACAGTAAATAATCAAGAATTTCAGTAATGAATTTTACTACCCACTCCACGCAGGTAGGTAACAGGCTACACAATGACCCGGGAGCACCAATCTTGGGTTGACAGGCAGCATGGTGGTGACGCTCGCTTAGATGCGGACAGCTGATTCAGTTCAGTTCAGCTCGGGCCCACAGGATAACAAGCGGGTCCAACTACTGAGACGGCGATGTCCGGGCATCTCCTTGCTGCGGCGGTTGGTTGGAACGTTACTGGAGTGTCCCTGGTCGATCCCCGGGAGCGGTGGCCGCAGGATCGTAGTCGGGGATTTATGGGAGAATTAACCCCCAACTCCATCCTGTAGTTTTAGAACTGCCCGACCCAGCGAGAATAAATGTTGCGATCAGACCGAATGTCAGATTAACGCGAAACTAGCACTGTTGTGAAGCCCATTTGAAGATCTACGAACACCTGGTGTTACAAGAGCTTTCCTATTTTAGTATCCTCCGTGGTTGAATTTAGAACATGTAGACTCGGTGACTCAGAACAAACTGGGCAGGTTGGGATCTACCTAATAATGAGGTTTGACCGAGACAAAAATGGTGGATCTGGGAGTTGGGAATTTTATGGGTGAGAGTGGGGGAAGTAAGGGTCACACACAAATGTTTTTGTAATTTTTGGAGGTGGTTTGAAGGGTGGAAAGGAGTTGACCTGCTATTTTTCTACGTTGACCTTTTATTTTTTATGCATCTATATATGTGATGAGATCATTAATTCATGCATCAAGGTTGTATCATCAAGGTTAAATGCAATGAGACATAATGATTGACATCATCAAAATCATAGAGGCACAACAGTCGATGCTCGTCAGCACGTCGACGAGAGTACAGTTGAGTTCCTAGCGTGGCTAAAGGGAGCTGCTCGTGACGTGTTCTGCCAGGATGCCAGTGATCGGGGGCGAGTGGATCGTGACCTCTGGAGGTTCCTTTACTTCCTTCTGGGATGGCTCCTGCTAGGCACGAAGTGAGACGACCTCCACTGTTGCTTCCTCGAGATTTTGGTAGACCTAAACTGAGTAGGGCACTATGCATGGGGCGTAGCCCTACTTGCCCACTTGATCGATGACCTGTCCCAGGGGATAGATCGAGAGACGACTGTCAGTGGCTTTGCATCGTTCCTCTAGGTAAATGTATTTTATTTATTTATTTATTTATTTATTTATTTATAGTTAGCTCTATCTCGTGTTTATGCAATTGACTATGTTGATGACATGTGATAGATGCAAGTGTAGAGCTATTACTACTTCCCGATGGGGTGGGCCCGATAATGGGACCCGACAATCGTACCACTAGCACGGTGGTGGAGGCCGACCGTGATCGTGGCCCCATATTTGTACCAGCTAACGTCACTTCGACGTGAGCTGACAGAGTATCCTGAGGTTATACCTTTTATTATTTTTTTGTGTATATTTAATTTATTTGCAAATGTGGAAACTGACATGGTATATGTGTGACAATGCAAGTGTTGTGGAGGCCCTACCCGGGCATGGATGACGCAGGCTAGCCTTGGGTCGAGGCCAGCCAACCTCGTTTCAGGTGGGACCTTTAGGTCCATTGCCTGAACAAGATCGAGCCACTTCGGCTGAGATTAGCAATGAGCACCTTGGGATTTACCCAGGCGTGGGTGGATGTAGACGAGCCGAGCCACATTAGGCGGAAGACCCGAGGCAAGGCGAAGTGAAGACCCAAGGCAAGGCAAAGCTCATAAACTGGCTAACACGCACTACAAGAAAAAGAGGCAATAGCGACCGAATTAGAGACCGAATAAATCGGTGGCTAGTCGGTCCCAAATAGCGACCATATAGCGACCAATAAAATCGGTCGCACATCTGAGACCCGTTTTGCGACCGCATTTATTTCGGTCTGTAATCGGTCGCTGATCTTGCGATCGATTTTTTTTAGGTCGCTAATCGGTCGCTGATCACGCCATTTACCCCGCCCATCTACCCTAATCTCCACCCCCCCCGCTACCAGCGTGGCTTCTTGTTCTGAGCACTTACTCCATTGTACCTTGACCATGGGAATCGTCTTGTTCCTTAATGCACGAACCTCAAGATCAAGGATCTTCAAAGGCTTTTGTTCATAAGTGAGATCATTTTGTATCATCAGGTCGCCCTGATCTATGACGTGGGTCAGATTAGGAACATACTTCTTGAGCATAGAAATATGAAATACATTGTGTGCTTTGGATAACTGTGGCAGGAAGGCGATCCGATAGGCAACCTCGCCAACTCTTTCTAACACTTCAAAGGGACTGATATATCTTGGTGTAAGCTTGCCCTTAACACCAAATCTTCTAATTCCTCGCCCTGGAGAAACCTTAAGAAAGACGTGGTCTCCGACTTGGAATTCGAGATTTCTCCTTCTAGTATCGACTAAGTCTTTTGTCTAGAGTGAGCCATTTGGAGTCTCTCTCTTATGAGTTGAATCTTCTCGGTGGTATCCCTTACCATTTCTGGGCCTAGTAGTTACTTTTCACCAACTTCATCTCAGCACAAGGGTGATCGACAACTCCTTCCATATAGTGCTTCGAAAGGTGCCATCTGAATACTTGCCTGGTAACTGTTGTTATATGCAAACTCGACCAAAGACATGTAATCATGTCAGCTTCCACCGAAATCAATGATACAAGCTCTGAGCATGTCTTCTACAACTTGATTCGTTCTCTCGGTCTGACCATCCATTTGAGGATGAAAGGCTGTACTAAAGTTGAGTCTCGTCCCCAATGAATGTTGTAGACCCTTCCAGAAATGAGAAGTGAAACATGGGTCTTGGTCAGACACGATCGAAACGGGAACTCCATGCAGTCGGACCACTTCTTTAATGTATAAGGCAGCAAGAACATCAACTGTCCACCGACTTTTAATTGGCAAGAAGTGAGCTGACTTGGTCAATCGATCTATGATGACCCATATTCCGTCATGACCTCCTTTAGATTTAGACAGACCCATAATGAAGTCCATACCGATATCCTCCCACTTCCACTTGAGAATATCTAGACCGATAGACTTTTGGTGTTCCGCCTTGACTTGTTAGCACGTGAGATAGCGAGACACAAAGTCTGCTACCTCTCTTTTCATGTTGGGTCACCAAAAGGTTCGTTTCAAGTCTTGGTACATCTTGGTAGATCCGGGATGAATTGTGTACCTTGGTCTGTGAGCTTCTTTTAATATCTTCTTCTTTAGTTCTAGACAATCCGGTACACAAGTTCTTTCTCGGAATAATAACCTTCTATCTGATGCTAGCTTGAAATCAGGTTGTTCTTTTATTTTGCCTTTGATTTCTACCAGTACTGGGTCATTTCAACAGGTAGGGTCAAGATCAGCGCAGTGGTCAAGTGGTCGTTTAAAGCTTGAAAACTTCTTTCGCACTCTTCACTCCATTCATAAGGAACTTCTTTGCGAGTCAGCCTTGTGAGTGGAACCGCAATCTTTGAGAAGTCCTTGATAAATCATCGAAAATAACTAGAAAGAACCAAGAAACTTCGTATTTCTGTTGCAATGGCTGGTCGTTCCCAGTTCTTCACGGCTTCGACCTTTGCAGGATCCATTGAAATTTCATCATTTGACACAATATGGCCTAAGAAAGTTACTTCTTCTAGCCAAAACTCGTACTTGCTAAATTTAGCAAATAATTGATTATCCCTCAAAATCTATAATGCTATCCTAAGATGTACTTCATGCTCCTCTTCAGACTTTAAATATATCAGGATGTCATCAATAAAAATCATGACATATTTGTCTAGATGTGGTCTAAATATGTTGTCTATAAGCTGCATAAAAGCTGCAGGGGTATTTGTTAGTCCAAAAGGCGTAACAGTAAATTCATAATGCCCGTACCAGCTTTGAAATGCTATTTTGTGAATATCCTCATCCTAGATCCTCAATTGGTGATAACCTGATCGAAGATCAATTTTTTGAGAAATATTTGGCTCCAGAGATCTGGTCAAAGAGTTCATCAATCCTCGGCAGTGGGCACTTATTTTTGATGGTGAGGTGGTTCACCTGCCGATAATCGATACATAGCCTCATCGATCCATTCTTCTTCTTGACGAATAGCACTGGTGCTCCCCAGGGAGATGTGCTTGATCTGATGAAACCTTTCTTCAATAACTCCATTGTTGATCAGAAAAGGGGCTTTTCCTCTTTTAAAAGTGCTGGCAATGAAATCAGTCCACCTTTTGCTCCTCACGACTAGGAAAGCATGAAAGTAACTAGGAAACCAGAAGAGTAAGGTGGAGATAGAACCTGTGTGATCGCCACTCAAGACCCCGGACACGATAGACACGCCGTGCCTTGAGAAAGGGGAGAGACACTCGCCTTTCCTTAGCGCTGGAAGGATGAACGGCCGAAGGCCAACCGCCTAAGACTTGTGTGTCTCCTTTCAGGCCGCCTACCAACGCTGGAGTGGAACGCTGGATGGAGCATGCTGGCAGTAATGTGGTTCTGGATCGGCCGCAAGTCGTGGATGGATGGCCACTAATCAGCCCCTCTACTCCGCCTACCTCCAAATTGTGGGACTTCCACCTCCGCTCTTTCCGGTCAGCCAGAAAGAGTGGGGCTCGTGCTGGATAGCTGCTGACCTGCAAGACAACGTGTGACCAACAAGATAAAAACCCAGATTAGATCTATGCCCACGTCGAGGTAGAGCAGCTTCAATGACTTGAGCGCAGCCGCGTGGTGCTCCACTAGATGAACGGGGTCCCAAAGCAGCCAACGCTGCCAGACCTCGTGCAGCATCTCGGCATCGTATTCGTCGAACGGCAGGTCGAAGCCCACACCGGTCGGCGAAGCCGGATTGGGCGAATAGCACGAAGCCATGGCCACGGTATTCAGAATCACATGGAATACTGCGTTGCGCGGACGTATGGTGAGCAGATTATCGCAAAACGCCTTCAAGCCGCCATAGCGCGCCAGATTGGCCGCTACGGCGACAAAATCGGGCTTGTAGCACCAGTCGAAATACAGGTCCCCGCTATGCGAGGCGGCCAGGCCGAATACTTCCGGATGGCGCATGGCTTGGATGATCGCAGCGTAACCGCCCGAGCTTTTGCCCAGCACGGCGCGCTGCGCAGATTCGGCGCGCGTACGGAAACAGGCATCGACGAAGGGCACCAATTCCTCGATCAGGTAGTCTTCGTAACGCCCCGTCGCGCTCGAGTTGATGTATTGGCTGCCGCCCAGCCGCGTGCGGCAATCCGGCATGGCCACGATCATGGGTTGCATGCGGCCGCTGGCGATCAAGCGATCCAGCCGTTGCGGCAGCGTCTCTTCGCCCCACGCGTCGTTCAACTGGGACAGGCCGCGTCCGGTAAAGCCGGCCAGCACGTAGGCGCTGGGATAGCGCCGCTTGGAGTCACTGTCATAGCCCGGGGGAAGGTACACCGGCAACTCGCGCCGAGTCGGGTCACCCATGGCATTGCCTTGCAATACCGCACTGTCTATCGTCTCGATGACGACGCGTCCACGTTCCATTTGTTGTTCTCCCGATAACGAGAGAACGATTGTAGTCTAGCTGGGGTGAGCTTGGAAGCGGCTATACCGGTCCATTACCATGGGCACGTATTGCTGAGTTTCCGCATAGGGCGGAATCCGTCCGCCATTGCGCAGCACAGCATTTTCGCCGGCGTTGTAGGCAGCCACGGCCAACCGTACGTCGCCCTTGAACATGACGATCAAGTCATGCAGATAGCGCGCCCCCACGGCCAGGTTTTCTTCAGGGGCGTAGAGGTCATAACTGCCGTAACGCGCAGCCGTGCCCGGCATCACCTGCATCAAGCCGATTGCCCCTTTGGACGAAAGCGCCTTGGAATTGAAACCGGATTCGACCTCGATCACAGCCTTCAACAGGGCCGGCTGCACGCCGTTCGCCGCCGCCACGCGCTGCACCATCGGTTCCAGTTCCGTGCGCCGCGCGCGCAGTTCGGCCAGGGACACCGGGCCGCCTCCGGAACGCGGCCTAGGCAAGTAAATCGGCTTACGAGATGCCAACACCTCTGCACGAGTGATGTGAGTAACTCTGACTCTCGGCGGACGACTAGCTACAGATGACTGCTGAGAAGGAGCGGGAACTGGTGGGTGGAACGGTTGAGGTTGAGGTGGCAAAGGAAGACGAAGCTGTGGCTAGGAAGTCTGTGAGAACTGCACTATCTGCGGCCTCAATAGATAGTTTTGGGAAATGTGCCATGGCTGATCGCAGCGATAGCAGACAACCTGCAAGGAACACGGCACACCCGGATGACTGCCACCACACTTGGAACACAACCTCGGCTGAGAAGCAACAAAATCCTGACGTGGTCAAACAGAGGAAACGGACTGCTGACTCGGATCAGAAAATGCCGACTGATCAAACCTCTTTTTCTTGGACTTCTTAAATCGGAATCCCTTGCTCTGAGATTGCGGGAAGGAAGTACCATCGGCAGTAGAGAAAGTGGGAGAAGCTCCTGGAACAGATGACTGGTGGAGCGGCTAATGCTGCACGATCGACTGAACCATCCCGATCTGAGGAAGTCCTCGAGTCCTCGCCAACTCTAACTCTAGCGCGACGATGGCTTGGTATGCAGAATCTAACTCAGCAACACGGGTAGCGAACAACGGCAGGCTCAACCCTGCTTTTAGTCCGCGTAAAAATTGCTGAGTCCTCATGGTCTCATCAACAAAAATGTGGGGCGCATACCGACCCAACTCAATGAACTTGTCTCGGTATTGTAGCACTGACATCTCGCCTTGCGTCAGCTCTAGAAACTGGTACATCTTGGCTAAATTTAGGCAGGCTGGAGTATAGGCATGTTTGAATGCAGTAACAAACTCCGCCCATGTAATCTGTTGAAGCGGACAGGAACGGAAGGCAACCTCTCACTTCGTGGTCCACCATGTGCGTGCAATGCCTTGAAGTTGATAAGAAGCCAACATAACCCTTTCATCCTCGACGCACTCCATGCATTGGAAGACGCATTCAGTGGCATCCAACCACTCACTCGCTGCCTCCGGGTCTGATTGACCCTCGAACGTCGGTGGATGGAACAGTAGAAATTCTTTCAGCGCCTATCTACGACCATCGGGCAACTCCGCAGGCGGAATAGGAACAGGTGCAGCCTGGGCAGGAACCGGTACAGCAGGAGCAGGTGAAGCACTAGCCTCATCTCGAGGAATTGGGGCTCTTTGCCTACAAGGCCACATCTTGAATCTAGGGAAGTATGACAACGGAAAGTACATCAGCAATCGCAAGAAACACCCTAAGCCAGCAACAAATGACTCAAAGGGACTTGCTCTGGACCAATGCAGATTTAGTTCGGTCAACCTAAGGGTATGGGTCGGTCGACCGAACTTTCCAGCGCTCAGAAAACTATAGAGATTTACAATTTGGTCGACCGATCGCCCCTGTCCGATTGATCGAACTCCCCGAAGCCTCCAAGTTTGACCTTATTTTTCACCAACGTGTTCAAGCTTCTTTTGTGGACTTTTCAGTCCTTTAGCCTCCAAATCTGCCAGGAATTGTGGATCTATGTCTGGGGAGGTTCCTTGACCAACCCAAGACATATAAAAACACTTCTTAGGGCAATGATCATCAAGAAAAAGAGGATTCAAGGGGAGGCTACCCAAGGGAGAAAGAAGGATACTGTAGCTCCGTGAATAATAACTCATGCAAATTTTCTTCATCCATCTCCAAGTTCTTCAAGTTCTATCTGAAGCCAATCAATCTCAAATCAAGTGAAGAAGTAAGCCATGTTCAAGATCTGCATCATATACTTAGGGGGAGCCTAAATCAGGAGTCTTTCTTCTGTGTTTTATCTGTTATTGTGTTTTGAGCTTCAAGTCTGTGTTCTTTGTAATCTGCAAACATCCGTGTGTGTGTGTGTGTGGATCGGTTCAGGTCCGTTGTTGTGTGTGTCGTCGTGTTCAGATTTGTGTGTGTACGTGGATCTTCTTAGATCTACGTGTGTGTATGTGGATCTATCCAGATCCGTTTGTCCTAGTGTGTAGAGTGCTGCGTCTGTTACAGCGTGTGTGTGTGTTGTGATTCGGTCATCGGATCGTGGTGGAGACTTTGTCTGTGTGTGTGTATGTGTTGGGGCGCGTCCCCGTGGGTGTGTGCAGGTGTCATCCTACGTGTGTGTTTGGAGAGTGTCTCTGTGTTGGGGATTCATCCCTGTGCTGGTTTCTAGCAGTGAAGCCTCATCGGGTTTTGGTGAGGGGTGGACGTAGGTTGCCATCATTGAATCCAAACCACCTTAAAAATCTTTGTGCCTTGTGGGTTGAGTTGTGTGATTGGTCCATCTATTCTACCACCATTCCGTGTGATTGTCCGTATATGTTGTCTACTCCATAGTGTATCTTTCATATCTAGCATAATTAGTTATCATATATGAGAGATCTTGATTGATCAAATCAGAAATTTAACAGATCTGAATTCTTGCATTGCTAGTTCATCACATCTGTTTCGAATCGGGCAAAGCTTTCTTAAAATTTTTAGTCACCCAATTCACCCCCCCTCTTGGGTGTCATTGATCGTGGGACTTCACACATCGTCCGGGGGAAATCATCATGACCTTGCAGTTGTGATCCCTATACCGTCTAGGGAAAAACCCGCAGTAACCCTTACCGAAAACCCTAGACACATCATTGAGGGCGCCTCCTTGAGTTTTAGCGACATTGATTAGGGCGTCAATTTCTTTGGCATGGGAATCAGAACCATCGTCAGAAGGTCATTAATGCTGATTGATTGATACGATGGGAGTAATCCCCATAAGTTGTTGTTGTTTAAGTGTAAGACTTGTGTTTTCAAAGGGCTTCAATGCACATCATTCATATGTACTTAATGAGTTTTCATGAATGTGTTTCATAGATATTTAACTTGGGGAGATTTGGTTTAAATCTCTTTATTTCATTCATGAAGGTTGAATCACATGGGGAAAAGGGTATCATCATTTTCTAGACTGAACTATTACAAGCAAGAGTGCTGTAGAGTTCGGTCGATCGAACTGGGCAGTTCGGTCGACTGACTGGCTAGAGTTGGCTAGCTCTGTTGCTATTATTTTAGGTCGATCGACCATGTCTATAGGTCGATGGAAAATGGCGTAAACTCAAAAACGTGGATCCGAAAACCCATTAAACCCTATCCATTTGTGCTCTACACTTACCCATTAGCCCCTAGGGTTATTACACATATCTTAAAGGGGTTTTCTAAAGGTTTTGTGAAGGGTATATGAGTCTTTTGATGTCTCCTATATATACACATATGTGACCTCCGAATTTGATAAGGGAAATACACTAATGCTCATTCTTTCTTTCTAGGCCAAGGAAAAAGATGAAGAAGAAAAGGAGAAGAAGCCTAGAGGATTTGGTCTACTCCAAGTTGTATTTGGAGATCGTCGAAGAAAAAGGGAGCGTCTTGAAGAGAAGATTGAGAGGACGTTAAAATCGTCACCGTCTGACTACACATCAAGAAGATGCAGCTTCCATTGGCTTTGGAAATCAAGGGGGGTATGATCCACATAGTTTATCTATTCATTTGTGGTGTTTTTTATGAGTTCTATTTAGTTTGAGCGCATCTAGCATATTTGTTTTTGATTTTCTGAACTTGGAGAAATATGTGTGTGGTTTGATCGCCGATGTGCGATCGTGTGTGTTTATTGTGCTACGGTTGTTGCAGCATGTGTGTATGTGTGTGTGATCTGGTCGTCGGATCGTGTTGGAGACTACGTCTCCGTGTGTGTGTGTGTTGGGGTGCATCCCCGTGTGTGTGCAGGCGTCGTCCTGCGTGTGTGTTGGAGCTCGGCTCCGTGTTGGAGAGTTTCCCCGAGTGAAGCCTCACCGGGTTTGGTGAGGGGTGGACGTAGGGAGCCCATCGTAGTCCTGAATCACCTTAAAAATCTCGTGTCTTATGATTTACCTTTGTGGATGTGTGCTTAATAGTTTATATTGCTTGAATGTTTGAGTGAGTGAAAGAAGATGGTATTTAGTCGTTTTAATTTAAAGTAAATGTCAGAGGAATATTTGTGAGTTTAGTGCATTGTGGGGAGTTTTTAATAAATGGAAAGGCTGGAGAGGCTAAACCTAAATATGGAAGACTACAGAGACTGATATCTAAAGAATTCCATCTCCGAAGTAGGGGAACTGTTGCTTGTCAGTGTTCTTCCTAGCAGATCCAATGTAGGACTGATATTGGACATCAGTATAGGCGGAGTATTTTTATCATCACCTTTTGGTACAAGCTAAAATTCTGGCTGCCTGCACAGTGTAGAGCATGAGGTTTAAAAAAAAGCAACAAGAGCATGATGGTTTTATTTTGAGAAATAAAATAACAATGCACCTAGTCTCTCCAAATGTTATGGACTGTGTGAGAAGACACTTCTACCTTTACCTGTCAGATTGTCAGGCAATTGAAGGCATCATTTTTTTTCGAAAGAAATGGGGATCATACCACCAATTTTATTGAAGATAAGTAGAAGTAGTATAGTCAGAAGAAAAATGGAGGAGAGGTTCCTCGCAACAACAGACCACAAACGGACAGTAAGACACTCTTTTTTACACTACAGGTCCCCATGGAGGCTACACTGAAGCTGACCGAAAATGACTAGACAAAGTACATGCCTGCTGCCGTGTAACAACACCAGCACTTAAAACATCCTTGTAAGCGACACCATCTCATGTTGCCCCCGGGCTAGCTTCAAGTGACTCAACCAATCCTAGTGAAGATTCTTCAATAATCTCCGGAACTGCCCTGCTTTACCCGTCTTTTTGTAGCCCTAAAAGTCTCATTTTCTCTATCAACTCCTCATTGCTCTATGAAGACCAGAAATGCTCATCTCTTTGATTGATTGAGCTTCATTTAGATCTACAGTCTGAGGCTTGCACTTGGTCGTCCATAGGTCCCACCTCCTCTCTAGGCACAACCATCGGCACTCGCCTACCTGGAGGAGAGTACCCGAATCCTGAAGCAGTGGAAGGCAGACCTCTAAAGTCAGAGAAGAGTCACCTACCCTAGAGCAGATGGCCAAACGCTTCTCTTTCGGAGAAGGGGGCCAGTTCTCCGGAAAAGATGAGCTCACGATAGCAAGATCACGACCTGTCATTGTCTCAGCCAACCTTGAACGGGCGGTGGATGGCTGCTCGGATGGGGATGCCAAGGATCTCAAAGTACTCGGCTCGTGAACTTCACGGTCTGCTGTCATGAGGATCTTGACTATCGGGGTAATCTTGGCTGAGTTTCTTAACTGAAAACTTGGAATACGGCTCGTGACTTGCGTCGCCTCCTTTCCTTTTTAAGACTTGCAATGATCTTGGCGGCCAGATTAGAGATAGCTTGCCGCCAACTGGAATCCCTTTCCCTCAAGGACTTCCCACCTCCTTTTTCACAAGTTGTGGACTCCTCACTCATTCCATTTGAATTTTGAATTTTGTGGAATATTTTCGTTGCCTAAATTAGTAGCGCCACCATCGAATTCAGATTGCACCAATATCTCCTTTCCTCGAATCAAAGGGAAGGAAGATTATTGGACTGAGAATTATTCAACAACTTTCCTACTTAACATAGTCAAACCTTTGCTAATCGAGATGGGCTGGGGAGACTTGCCCAACCCAGTAGTCTTCAATCTAGGGACACATCCGTCCTGACCTTGGGAAGTCCCAACAACTGACTGGCTGCACCACCATAGCATCCTGGTACGAACCTTGCAAACCTGATTCGATATCCACTGACACCCAGAAATATTTCTCTCTCCACTGCAGCTTCAAATATCGTGGGATATTGGCCATGAAATTGAGTTCAGCCTGCAACCTAGCCTGCTAAACATCCTGCCAGAGTCGAGTACTCTCATGGATGCCCACTAACCTCCCATACGAAGATACCAAACTTGAAAAAACCTCCACTCTCCAAAGTGGCAGAGGAACCCCAGACAAATGACACCATCTCACCGTCCTTTGGAACCCTCTCTTGTACTCCATCCCTCCGTCCACTTGGACCACACCAAAGTAAATTTTTTCACCAGCAAAGAGAGACTTTAGGACCTGCTCTTTGACTGCCATGTTGGAAAAGAAAACTAAAAAGGAAGTTTACGACAAGGAACTGACCGACCAAAGACCATCATCTCTCTATTTCTGTCGCAAAGCCTTAATAACATCATCATGTTCAACGGGCAGGCCCTTCAGACACTTCTCAGATCGACGCACTATTCAAGGCCTTCATGGTGCCTCCACGACCAAAAACTGCTGCTGAGCTTCATCACGTTGGAACAGCCCACTGTCACAAACTGCATTCTTCACAACCACAGATGCTGCAGGAGGGACCTCAGACGTACAGCGGAAACTCTGATGTCCCGTCTTCTTGCATCTCCAACACACCGTCTCCCTGTTTCAAGCAGACGCATGATGCCCTTTCTCTAGACACTGAAAACCCAAGTTGGATGTTGGGTGTGGCTACCAGGAGGAGGCTTGCAGAGGGCCGGAGGCCACCTAGGGCCTTTGCCAAAAGCATTTCAATGACCTACTTTTTCTTCTTTCTTGCCTTCTCCCTCGGACGAGGTCACCGTCGTGGTCACAGTCGCCATCTATCCCTGCTTCAATAATTGAAGGCATCATATTATGCAGTGGGTCAAAACACTTTTTGGATTACTAAAGTTGGATATCTATGCTACTTTGTGACACAAAAAAGTTCGATTAAATTGATTTCTCATGGGAAGTGTAAAACAATTTGTATCATGTATTATTGTTGAAATTCAACAAGTATAAAATTTTTCTACAAGCAACTACATTTTCATGGCTACACCTGAATCATTGGTAACATGAATTGTTATTGAGATTGCTGAACATAGAGGCTTTTAAACCATCAACACCCTAGTTTTGTGGATTCCTGTTCAAGCATGTGAATTTGCCTACTTCTATGTATTCCTCCATTACTATAAAATTACATTCCCCCCCTGTGCTTCATGTTGCAGCTGTTAACTTCTTATGGTGGCATTGGTGCAGAAGGGTCTCTTACAGATGAACATGTATTTGGTTCAGTGAAATGCCAGGTACAGATGTCTCTTCTTGTGCATAGCATTAGATGTCACTTTACATAATCACATTAATGCATGAAAAAAATAGTACTGTTTGTGTAAATTTGATTTCTGTTTTGTTTTTTAGGCATTAGCCAAACTTCTGCCTTCATTAAGAATGGGTGGACACAGAGTTCTCATTTTCAGCCAGTGGACATCAATGCTTGATTTTTTGGAATGGACTTTGGATGTTATTGGAGTTAAATGTAGTCATCTTGATGGCATGTAAAGTTTTGTAAGCTTCTGGCCCTTTCCATGTTTTGTACATGGCATCTGCATTTTACCATTTCAACTGTGCCATGCAGTACACAGGTAACAGAAATGTAGACAATAGTAGACACATTCAACAATGATCCTTCCATCCTTGCATGCTTGCTTTCCACAAGAGCTGGAGGACAGGGTCTTAACTTGATCGAAGCTAACACTGCAATCATACATGGCATGGATGTCAATCCATAGATAGATCGACAAGTTGAAGATCGTTGTCATCGTATTGGCCAAATGAAGCCAGTCACAGTTTACAGGTATTATTGTTACTTATC
>JANBPO010005101.1:0-20899 GCA_024336825.1 Amorphophallus titanum | reverse complement strand
AAATTATGAATACCATCATGAAATTATCCGCTCGCCCACTCAGGTAAGTCAGGTATTGTATCTCGTTCTTTATCCCTCAAAATGTATTACTATATGTTAGCTACGTTATATTATCTCGAGAACCGGTTGGTCATTCATATGCCCCAGGATCTGATATTCCCCTTAAACAAAAATGATGATGATCTAGGCGCACATGTTTAATCGTTGGATAGGCCGTTGGGTTGAAAAAGCTAGGGGACGATGGTTCTATCTTGCACGCTGTGGTTGCAGATGGTGTCCTGACCCTGGTTTCTCCAGTCTAGCAATACTGTTCTCGAGTATCTTGTTATTTTATCCTTTTTTGGTATTCGTTTTAAAATGATTTCTTTTTCCTTAGCCCAGCATGCATCATACGCATCTTTGAGCATCACAAGCTTCATCTGTCCAAGGTATCTCAGTAATGGTGAATAATTGTGTCTGTGATCTCGAGTAAGGAGAGTCATTCCACTCTGAGTCGGAAGGTTTCCTTCGGTCTACTCACTCGGTCTGGTTAGCTAAAGGTTCCTGCCTGGAGTTTAGTTAATTGTCCCTTTCCTTTCTGTTGATCCAGCCGCTGGTCATGTTTTCCTTTCCTTAGTTATTAGTTCCTCTAGACAAGCGTCATTTGGTCTACCATTCCTTGGTGATTAGTCTGAAGTTTTTCGAAAGATTCCTATCACTTGTTGGTTTAGAATGGGTGTCGTTTGCCTTAACGCCCACTTTTCGGTCCACTCTGCATCATCTCCACTTCATCTCCATGTTCCATTTCACTTTTGCTACACCTCCGCTCACTCCCCTGTAAAGAGGACGTTAAGGAGGGGCATCTGTTGACACCCGTACTATGACCAATTAGTCGGGTCATCTCCTTACTCATTTTAAATGATCCTTCGAGTTGTTCACCCTTGCTGAGTCTTCTTGCACAGTTGAAGTCTCTTTCATTGGTCACTACCTTCCTTGGTTGGGTCTTGTCCTTGATTTATTGCTAAAGCAAGCACTTTCGATTCATTGGTCGCCCTCTTGTGCATAACACATCCTCAATAGCACGTTATAGGTAACATAACGCACCTCAAAAGGTCCATTATGGACCATTCATCATCCGTCTCATCTAGCGTCTCACTTAGCGCCTCTGTAGTTTAACGGGCCTACATATGGCCGTTATAAGAAGTATAACGCCCTCTTATTGAGCCGTTATATTCTTCCTATCACTGTCTCTTCTTCCGTCTCAGTTAGCGTCTTTGTTATTTAACGGATCCCAATGTCCCCGTCATTCATCACATAATGCACATTAGATGATCTGTTATATACCGCCTATTCTTATTAGTTTTCTCCTTATTAATTTGTTATTGTTTGACATTTATTCTGTTTTTGCTTTTTAAAATATAGGTATGTGTTGAAGATTTGTGGATATCAAATTTTCTATTAACTGAAGATAGAACTTATAATACTAGTAGTTCTCTTGCAAATGTACTTGGTTATATAAACTAGATTTCGTCTAAATGCCTTGCCTTGTCGCCTAAGAAGTAAGGCAATGGGTCACCGCCTTGGTCACCACGCCTTGACAACCACACTGCAGGGTCGTCTCCACCTCCCAAGTTAAATGTTAAGAAGACCTCCCAGCCTGATTCATCATAGGCGCCGGTTGGTACAAAATTCTAATTGCGTACATACACCCCTGAGCTACAGCCATCAATAGATTTGGCATTTCAACAAGTAGCGACAGATGATTTGTCTGCAGGGAATCATGCCTTTACAATTGAGTCAAAGGAACATGGTCACTTCAACTTATTTCTGAAATGTCATGGAACGAATCTAGAACTTCAATTCTTGGAGATCCACCCTCGCGCCTTTTACGAAGCAATCCAAGGTACTTTATACAGTGCTTTGACGCATTTGCTCCAGCTCAAATCCAAACTGAGTAATGCCAAGATTGTGGATCGCACCGATCATGTGCCGAACATGGTTACGACTGGATGTTGTGTTAGATGAGAGCTTTAATCATTAACTATCCTGAGAGGTACAACTCAGTTAGTCTCAAACGTCTACGAATCAGTAGTGCTCTACCAATACCTACTGCTTACACCGTTGCTATTCAGCAATTTGGGAGCTATACCTTGTTTCTCACAAATTGGAGACACATATGGTCTTCCAGATGACCGTCATTGGAGCTCCAATGCCTATTCGCAGGCGGTTGAATACGCAACAAGTTTGGGGATGTGATTTGATATCATGGACCCAAAGATTGAGAATGGCTCCGCATAGTGGCTACTATGCCAACACTTCGCTGAAGACGTGTTTGAATTATAGTGCTCTGTGCCTCAAGTCAACTTGATCAAAGGAATGGTTGTCACACATGCTTTATTTCTCAAAGAGATTGAAGGCGGACCCTCCTGTCCCTCAAATAGGGGGGTTTAGACTAGTTAAACCCTTCAAGTGGGGGTTCTAGACCGGATAAACCACCGACTTGGGGGGTTTCGGTCAGGTAAAGCCCCAAGTTGGGGGATAAACCCCCCAAGTGGGGATTTAACTGGACCAAACATCCCAAGTGGGGGTTTAACTGGGCCAAACCCCCAAGTGGGGGGGAGGGGGTTATCCGGTCTAAGTTTAACCTGACCCCCCACTTGGGGGGGTTTATCCGGTCGAAGCTCCAAACGACTGACTCGGTGATCCTGGCAGTGGCTTCAGCTTCAATCCACTTTGTGAAGTAGTCGATGGCGATGATGATGAACTTCTTTTGGGCCTGAGCCATAGGGAATGGCCGCAGGATGTCGATTCCCCACCGAGCAAAAGGGTATGGCTCAGTAAGGGTGATGAGCTCTAAGATAGGCTGGTGGATCAGATGGTCAAAGAATTGGCATCTATCACATTTTTGCACGTAGGTCGAACAATCACGCTGAAGAGTGGGCCACGAGTAACCTTGCCATAGCAAGATCCTGGCGAGCGATCTTCCTCCCTGATGCACGCCGCAGATGCCTTCCTGAACTTCTTAAATTGCTTGGCTGCCTTCGTCGGCGTCGAGGCACTTTAGGAGGGGGCCGGAGAAAGACCTACGATACAAGGCGTCATCCAAGATGACGAAGGGCCGGGCTTGGTACTTCAATCTCTGAGCTTCCTGAGGGTTGGAGGGCTCCTGGGAGTCTCAGAGCCAGGATACGTGGGGGGGTCCGCCAGTCGATCGGAGTTGCTAGGTTAATGATCATGACCTTGGATTCAATGCTCGGCCTTTTGAGCTCCTCGAGGAAGACCAACCGTGTACCTTCAGTGCCAATGGAGGAGGCCAGACAAGAGATGGCGTCCGCCCGGGAGTTTTCCTCCCGAGCTATTCAGACTACCTTGAGACTCTTGAATAGTTGGGCCAGTCCTTGGACCATCTGAAGGTACTTGATCATCGGCACCTCCTGAGCTTCGTAATCACCGTTGACCTGGCTGGTGACCAGCTGGGAGTCAGTGTGGATCCTGACTCGCTCGGCCCCTAGTCATCGTGCCATCCTGGCCCCCGAAATAAGGGCTTCGTACTCGGAGGTATTATTAGATGCTTGGAAGTTGAACTTCAAGGCATATTGCAGCTCTACTCCTTCAGGTGACTTGAGGAGGACACCAACACCGCTTCCAGCCGAGTTGGATGACCCATCGACGAACAAGTCCCAGATGGGTCCGTGTGCGGACGGGGGTGCTTCCTTGATCGGGACGGTGCTCTCTACGATGAACTCTGCGAGGGCCTGTCCCTTGATGGCCGTGAGGGGGCGATAAGAGATATCATGGGCTCCGAGCATGATAGCCCACTTGACGAGGCACATCGAGGCTTCAGGATGAGAGAGGATTGTTGAGTTTCCTTATTGTTTTGATGATGTTGGCACTATGTAAATCACTGTGAATTTATTTTCGATTGGACAATGTTTCCTCATGAATTTTTTGCCCTCGTGCACAAATATTTTCACTTGCAAATCTATTCTTCGTGCATATGTTTACACTTCACTCCGATGGTTCTGGCTGATCACTTTACTATCATTTTCCAATGGTTCATTAGCCCCTAAATCTCGTAATAGTTGGGACTCTCCACTGGATATTCCTTCCGTCTAACTAGGACCTCTATTATGAGACCTCCATCAGTCCTCGCGAGCTTAGGATTCACACCAGGACGCTGGATAGGTTGTACCCCCAAATCCTACACCTATTGACTTCACCGGATCGCTTGAATTTGCAGCCCAAAATCGAGACTGCCACTGTTCTAATTTGCGGCCCTCATGGGACCATTTCAGTCAATATGTGGCTTAGGTCTGACCACTTGACCCTGTAAGCTGCCCTTTCGGTGACCGCCTCTAATTGGCTAAGTGCCAGGTCCTATTGATCAAAATTTCTTGAATTCCAGTCGACCTAGCCATGTTGAGTCGACCTTTGGCCTCTAAACTCGACCTGAGGGGTGTGGACTGAACCTTGGTTCGATTTCACCTTGTCTCGAGCGGGCTGGGAGCCCATTAAGTCGTGTGCTATAGTCCTTCTGGGCCAGATTTAATTACAGTGGTTACTGGACCATTTTTACCCCCTAAATGGGCTTCTGAGGACCATCTGGTCGTGAAGCAGCCTAGTAGAGACCGCTTACCTTTCATGGTGGCCCAGGAAATTTTCGATGCTTGACCACCCACTGTGGACCATTTTCCTTTGGTAAATGGCCCATCTAGGACCACTGTAATCCTTGATTCTAGGTTTTGTTCCTCTGGCCCAGTATCACCTAGAGCGGTCCATGTTAGACTATTTTTGCATTCTTGCGGCCCAATTATGACCGCAATTCATCCAGAAGCCATTTTTCAAGTATTTCTTTTGTGCCTTGGTAGCCAGGCCATGAATGGCCAGTGCTGCAATCAAATCTTGCGTGCATTCCTGACTCTTGCAAGCCATAACCCTATGGCCCCTCATTCAATTATTGAAAAGTTACTTGATCTTAGAAGATAAGTTACATAGCTTGACTTTGGAATTCGTGGCTGATTCCAGTGAATGTCTAGATAGTACTTTAGATCTTCGATCCATCAAATCAATGCCAATGCATCATAAGGGCCCGGTCTGGTCCTGGAAGGAGCGCCCGAAAAGTACTAGTGCCCTGGGGAGTTATAATGATATGGTGAGGCATCGCACCGAGTGCATGACTAGTGTGTTGTCTATGACATTCATTCAATCAATTTCCCTATAAATTTCTTCAAGTTACTAAATTCCTATATGGGATTTATCTCTAGATGACTTGCTGGTTATGTACTTGATCGGCCAATTCCTGGAAATAGTTTATTTCTGATCCACTTATTCCGGAGATCTGTTGTAACAATTAGCTCACATGTAACCGGTATTTAAAAGGAGCAGTAAAGCTCTTGGCTGAGTGCGCCGTTTTCATCCAGTGTTTAAAATTTTCTCATGGTATCAGAGCTACCAGGTCTTTCCTGCTAGACATCACTCCTTCTTTGTTGAACCATGGCCAGTGCATCATCTGAACTCTACCCCTACCCTGCTACCTTCAATATCACCAATTTCATCTCCATAAACCTAGATTCATCAAACTACGTTTTATGGAGAATGTAGATGACAAATCTCATCGAGAGTCAAGATCTCGATGGTTTCATCACCGGCGACACGCCAGCACCAACCTCGGTTATCTCCTCCCCAGATGCTTCTGATGTGTCTGGCAAGAAGGAGACGCCCAATCCCAACTATCTGTCTTGGCGCCGCACCGACAGACTTGTCCGTGCCTGGATTTGTAGCCGCCTCACGACCGAAGCCCTCGACCTCGTCGGCGACCTCAATACTTCCAAAGAGGTCTGGGATGCACTACAAACCACATATGCCTATGGATCCTCCGAGCGACGTCTCCATTTGCAGCATCGCCTGACCTCCCTGAAAAAAGAAGCTGGGCAAACTATTCATGAGTACATTCGTGACTTCAAAGGGCTCTGTGATGATCTAGCCATGATTGGACGATCTCTTGCAGATGAAGACAAGGTACTACATCTACTTAATGGCCTCGGTGCCGAATATCTTCCTTTTACCACATCTACCATGTGTCCTCCTCTCCAATCCTACAATGTTATTATTCCGCAACTCATCAACTTTGATACCCACTTATCAAAGTTGCAACCAACGTCTGCACCTGCATTTGTAAGTCAAGTAGAAAATTCCAAGAATGGTGCTAGACGTTTTCAACATGGGTTCTCAAAGACCTCCAAAAATAGCACCTCTAAGAATTCCAAATTCTAGTCTAAGGGAAAAGGCTTTGCACCACACTCCCAATATGCAAACTCTCGCCCAAACAATACTTATGGTGGTCATCCATTCCCCAAGACTGTTGCTATATATGATGAATGTCAGATTTGTCATGGACGTAATCATAAAGCCATCAAGTGTCCCGAGCGGTACAACCATGCTTATCAAGCAGAGGACACACCCCAAGCTCTCTCGGCTCTTACTCTCAATGATCAATCTGAAGCTGCAAAATCGTTATTCGATTCAGGTGCAGGAGCACACATGACCATGAATGCAGGTATGCTACACAATGTTCGCCCCTATTCTGGCCCCCTTCAGGTTACAGTCGGCAATGGTGATACAATTTCCATATCCCGTATTTAGCTATTGAGCCTCAAAGTTTACCATCGTCCCAAACCTTTGGATGACCCAACGGCCTATCCGTGTGATCAAGATTCCCCTAGAACTATCACTGTTTTTTATGAAGGAGAACTCAAATTCTAGTTTCATCAGAACCACAAGGTCCTTGATATGCTATAATAGAGTAAGTAACATATAGTAACAATGCATACAGAGAGAATATAGGGCATGATGTTACCGAACTCGGGGCGAGCGCCATAAGATCTGCATGACTTGTATTTCCTGCGCTCAAAGATTCATCAGCTCAACCAGTTTTATAAAAATATATAATCAAGAATGCATAATTTCATCAAATAATCCATAAGTTTATCAAAACAGGGTGAAAACAATTAATTCCAGAAAATGACGCCTTCAGCATGGGCGTTATAATAATAAATGACGACAGTATAAATGGCGCTATTCACAATCACTGTTCGAATAGGAAATAGATTACTGCAGGAAATGACGCCCATTCGAACAGGCGTTAACTAAACAACGGATGACACTCTAAAGGTCGTTATTCAAGTTCAGTGTTTGATTTGGAAAAGGACTCCATTTAGAATAAATGACGCATTGCATGAAGACGTTGTACCCAAAAGACGCCCCTAAGACGGGCACTGTTCAAACAACTGAAGCCAATGATAATGCCGTCAATTGACTAAGATTCTGTATCCTTACCGAAAACGAACAACAGAGACTCCTACTTCCATCCTCGAACTGCAATCCCTGCTCGACTTAAATTACAATTTCTGCTATTCCCTTTCCAATTGAAATAAAAATTGCATGCAAATCTCTATAAAAAGGGGGGTACCGGGGCTCGGTTTATGCATTCAACAGAGAAGATTTACACAGAAAACTCCACTGTTCATATTCCTTTTGATTACAGGGAACAGAGACGTGAAGAGAAGCAATGGAGAGAGCAATGCAACGCCCCCTAAAGAAGACCAAGGTTTCTCTTGCAAGACTTAATGAAATAGAAGGGCACATTAGTGGGAGAATCTTTGCAAGTCAAGTGAGTATATGCATTTGAATTTCTTTATTTTCCTTTTCTTCTCTCAATTTACTCAATTCTTTCTTCTCTCTTCTTCTCTTTTATTCATTCTTCTTTTCTTCTTCACTTTTTTAGGATTACCCTCCCATCCCAGGTGCAAGGAGATATCTCAAAATCAAGTGGCTCCCCCTCCTCCTCTCTAAATTTTCCTTGGACATGAGAGCCCACCTATCTATATGGCATATGCTAGGCCATGAAATCACATGTCCCAAGAATGATATCTCCTCGAGCCAGAAATCGCACTTGCTTAATTTAAAGTTGGTTGTCCCTTAATATCTGCAATGCAATCCTCAAGTGCTCTTTATGATCTTCCTCGGACTTTAAATATATCAAAATATCATCCATGAAAATCACAACGAACTAATCTAGATGATGCTTGAATATGATGTTCATTAACTGCATAAAGGTTGCAGGGACATTTGTTAGTCCAAAAAGCATAACAGTAAATTCATAATGCCCATACTTGCTTTGAAATGCTGTCTTATGAATATCCTCATCCTTGATCCTCAGTTGATGGTAACATGATCTGAGATAAATCTTTGAGAAATATTTAACTCCGGATATTTGATCAAACAACTCATCTATCCTCGGCAGTGGGTACTTGTTCTTAATAGTAAGTTGATTGAGCTGTCGATAATCTATGCATAGCCTCCGGGATCCATCCTTCTTCTTGACAAACAAAACAGGTGCTCCCCATGGGAAAGTGCTTGGTCTAATAAATCCCTTCTTTAAAAGTTCCATCAGTTGCTCCTTGAGCTCCTTAAGTTCAGCGGGGCCCTTAAAGACAGGACCAGCACCAGGGATAAGGTCAATGGTGAATGACACCTCCCTCTCCAGAGGTAGACCAGGCAGATCCTCCGAAAATACATCGGGAAAATCCCAAACTACGTGGATGTCTTCTAGCTTTGACTCCTTAGCCTCCTTCACGGTTACAAGAGCAAGAAAGGCCATGCATCCTTTCCTTATAAGCTTTTGGGATCGTAGAGTCGAAATAAGAGATGACTTGTTTCGACTCCGAGAACTAGTGTAAACCAACTCTGGAAAACCCCTAAAGGTTACCTTGTCATTTCGACAATTTATAACTGCCTTGTGTGTAGATAGCCAATCGACACCTAGTATAACATCATACTCCTTCATATCTAGGCATATCAAATCAGCAAGTAGATTCTTCCCTTTTACCATAACTTTACTATTTGGATAGTGGTGTGTAAGTTTGGATTCGTTTCCGAGAGGAGTAAAAATAACTAAGTCTAACCATTCAGGTTCCATAGAAAATGAAGCACCGAATCCTTTGGAAACAAAAGAATGAGTTACGCTAGTATCAAGCATGACATAAGCAGTCTTAGAATAATTTTTTAGTGTACCTTCCATGAGTCCACCTTCACTTGGTTTCGCCTCTTATAGTGCCTGAAGACGACCTTGCTTTTTAACTTGGCGCTTCTCTTTATCGTCTTGCTCATTCAACAAGGGACAATCGGGAATCCTATACTCACAACTCCCGCATCGGAGAGAAGCTCCCAATTTTCTCCAACATTCTTCAACCTGTCCGGCCTTGTCACAGTGGTGGCAGACTACCTTGGATGGCGTGGTAGTGATGGAAAAAGGCTTATCGTTCTTCTTTAGCTTCTTATTTGTGGAGGACTCTCCTCTATTACCGGGTCCGTGAAGGTTCTAGAACTGGTAACTTGTTCCTTCTTATCTTTCCTACGGATCTTGTCTGACAGCTCCGTGACATCTTCTAGTAACTGGGCTCGTCTTACCATCTCCGAATGGACTTGAATGTCCATCGATGCCAGTTGGGTGATGTATTGCGGACGAAGCCCATTAAGGAATCTCTGGCCCTTCATCTTCTCGGTACACACTAGATGCGGCACATACCTCGACAACCTAGAGAATTGGGCCTCATACTCGGCCACCAATAGAGTCCTTTGTTGAAGTGCGGCAAACTTTGCGACTTTCTTCTCTTGTATTCTATCATAAAAATACTTGTTGTTAAAGTATTCCACGAACTCGCCCCATGTGATATGATCATGAGGCAGTGTAGCTTCTACCGATTCCCACCAAAATCGGACATCCCTTTCAAGTTGGAAAGTTGCTAACAACACTTTCTCTTCATCCGTGCATTGCATTACATTGAATATCTTTTGAATCTCCTTGATCCAATTCTCAACATAGTCAAGGTCAAACGAGCTGATGCACTTCGGTGGGTTCATATTACGAAAACTCCGGTGGAGGTCTCCCGCTCCACGGTTCATACCCCCTTGTACCACTTGTTGTAGTGCTTGGATGAGGCCTTGGACATTGCGTTGCATATCACGCCACTGAGCACCTTCGGTAGCCGTGGTCCTACAAGATTTGAATAACTATATTAATATATGATTAACCAAGGGTCCTATCTCCCTAAGTTAACTTAACCCATGGCTTCTACCCATCTCACCGTTTAAGGGTATAGACCTATTCTCGGACTTGGTTTCCTAGGAATTTGAATACCTAGGCTCTGATACCACAAAAATTGTCACGCCCTGAGCGCGGAAGGAACCCGATATGTGTGACGAGTTTATATCAATCATGTCAATCAGAGCATAAGATCAGAAATGTTAGGTGCTCAATGTCAGAGATGTTAGGTGAGGTTTGAATAAATTGTCTATCTGTCACGTGAAGAGTCTATATAAGAATATGTAACCCCATGTTATGGGGAGAACGATGAAGTTGAAATAAGATTATTGGAAAGTTATTCCATATGAGGTGTGATGCCTTTGCCTTGTTTGTTCTCCTCCGAGAAGGAGATGGGGTGAGATGCCCGGGGTGCGATGCCCCTTTTCTATCCACCGTACCACACCCACACCCCCACCTGTTCTCTCTTGCCCCCACTACACCAGCTGCATGCAACCCCACATAACATGGCCATTGTCATCCACTCCCCTTCCCTACCTTTCTTTCTTCCTTACAACCAGCAGTAGCCTCACTCCTGTCCTACCATCTTTCTCTCCTTTTCTAGCGCACTGAAACCATCTAGCCACCGTCCACCTCTCTTTCCCTCATACATGCAAGGCTGTAAAAGTAAGAAGGCCCTCCGTCGAAAACTGCAGCCACTGCCCTGCCAACCTCGGCCACCCTACCCATCACCAGCACTGCCCCCCGATGTTGCCCCGCCTGACTCCCTGTCCTTCCTCCCCTCACGCTACCACCACCGCTCATCTTCTTCCTTCTCCATGCTGTCTGCCCACCCTCCTCGTTCCACTCTCACTTGCAACAGCAAGAACCCCCATGCAGCGACATTGCCACTGACAAAGCCCCACCTCAACCACCTACACATCCGTTGCCTCTCGTGACCCTCTCTCTCTAACTTCGCCTTCCCTCCACCTTGCTCCAATGGAGGACGTGAAACAAGGCACCGTAACCCTGTTCGGTACCGCACCCCCACCAGCCAACACCCTCGGCCGGCACCACCCAGCAGCACCCGGACACGCCCCCTCCCCGCCCGCACAACCCTGTCGAACCGCCGGCCCATGCATGCCGACTACTGGCATTGTCACGAGAGCCACCTACTACCGCCGCCGACAACGCCATCGCGCCCCTCCCGTCTACCCCTCCCTCATGCGGCCCCCATCACTACCCTATTCGTCGTGGCCCTGCGACGCCTCCTGCACCCAGAGATGCACCCGCAACCCTCCGACCGGCTCCCACGTCCCTCCCACCGTCGTGGTTATCCCTCCGTCTCTCTAACCCACGACGAGCCCCCACTCACACTCTCTTTTCCTTCCCTCCGCACTTTGCCTCCGCCACTACCACCTCTCGCCCACGCCGCCGGTCGCGCCTCCCCACTCCTTCCTCTCATCGCCTACGCGGGCGCGGGGGGGGGGGGGGGGGGGGGGGGGGCGGGGGGGGGGGGGGGGGGGGCGGGGGGGGGGGGTGGGCTTTATTTTTCGTGCGTCATCTTGTGCGTGTTGTGTTAGCACTATGCGAGATGGTTTTACTCTCGTCAGGATGTGACGAGATGCTTCTTTTTTGTCGTGGTGTCTGTTTCGATGAAGTTGTACTTGGCAGAGTTCTCCGGAAGGCTTGAATCTACTGTACATTGTTCGGGGTCTTTCTGTCGCTTGTTCAGGTGGCTGGTGACTTTTGGCGTTGGTGCGATGGCCGTAAACGTTCTTACGTTGTTTTGGTTATCCCAGCTTGAGTCTGTTCAACTCCTGATGTGTTTCCCTTCTGTTGAAGTGGTCAATTACATTCCTTGGTTGAGATGATGCTCAAGCGAACCTAGGATTTCCCTTCCTGGTGAGCTTCTGTTAGTCGAGTTGGATGCTTTTCGTCCTATTGGGTGGAGTCTTTTCGAGGTAAGCCTTAGAATTGCTATCTTAGTGATGCATTTGTCCGATGTCCACTTAAGTGTAGACAGTGTTTATCTGAGCTTGATCTGCTCCTTATTCCACGGTTGCTTGGCTTTGGACCTAATTTTTGTGTTGAGAGCCATTGTGCACCGTGTTTGTCGTGCCGTGTCCAGCGGCTGATGTGTTGTGAAGGCTCATTAATTATTTTAGGATGTGAAGGTAAGCTGAGGTTGGCATTCTTATTTGTGCTTTGTGCTGAAGCTGGTACTCTCCCTTGTTTGCACTTAGGCTACTTGTGATTGGTTGCTCTAGGATCAGTACTCGTGGCGTGCTATTTACGATTTTCATGAATTGCGATGGCGCCATATGTGTGCTGACATGTGGATACCGAGATATTTCTGATGCCTGTGTGCGTTGTATGAGTGCGCAGCGGAAGCGTGTGGGCTGACAACCCACGGGCCGAGTATCGTTGTTGTGAGATTCTGGCCAATGGAGAGGTTTGTTCTTCTCGATGTGACTTCATCTTGGCTTCCTGTGCCTTGATGTTGTCTGTTACCATGCTATTTGTTGGAGTCATTCTGGTGCTGGTATTGGCATTTGTGAGTATTGGGAATCTGTCAGCATTCCTGCTGATTGAGTACTCTCTGCTCTACATTTCCTTCTTGGGTGTTGTCTTCTCGAGACGTAATCGTGGTCCTTGAGATGCGTTCCCCAAGATTGTCATTTTCTTGTTGTTGTGGGTCTTTTCTTGGTGAGCTGTTCGATGCATGACTAGTCCCATGTAATCGTGCGTTTAGCTGTCATTGTGCCATTATGTGACCCAGCTTGCGGTTGTGTTCCATGGTTCTGTGTCCCGTACGGAGCTGGGATCCTGTAAGTGCTGCCGTTGTTGTCATTTTATCCCTGTTTCTCTTCTGAATTGGAAGCACTTTGCTTATCACAACTAGGAAGGGCTTTATATAAAAAAAAAGGGAAGATCAATAGTAGCACCAAAATCAGCATGAAATGATATGAAATGATAATCAAAGTGGTAGTCTCGGGTGCACTGTAGCACGAGAAAATGATCTGTGGGAGACCGCACAGGGAGATCGATGGTCTAGGGCCGGACTGCACAACGGCATAGAGTAATAAAAGACTAATTGAAAGAAAAAAGATTGAAATGGACTGAGACTGTGCGAACAGATGCATACCTGGCAGGATGGTCTGTCGATCGACCGTTCGAAACCTGGAGCGGCCCTGAGGCAGCAGATGTGCATGGTCTTCGGTAGACTGTGGAAACAGGTGGACGGTCTGACATGGACCGCTGAAGCTACAGGTTCACAGGAACACTAGCACCGGGCCAGAATAGCACGGCCAATCATCCAACCACTCTAGGACTTGAACAGTTCTGAAGGAACTGTGTACACCTTCGAAGACAGAAACACAAGGTGGACGAAGTAGCAAACCTGAAGCAACTTAAACAAAGCCTAACCAAGCACGAAACGCAGATCAGCAAAACACTAGCACAATGGCCAGTAGGTGTCCTACTGTGATCACCAAAAAATGGGATGTAGACATGTTTATATATTCCTTCCTTCCCTTTCCTTCTTACCTTTATCTTTGTTATTCTAAGTCAAGATATAAAAACAAGCAAAATGAAGGTGGGAGGATGGAGAAGTAAGTGTGTGTGATGATCGTGATCGCCACCAAGACATAGAATGCAAAGATAATGCACCCGTACCTTGGAAAGATAGACACTCACCTTAGGAAATAGTGCTGACAGTGGTACACGGTCGAGGAAGAGCCTCTCAATCAGTGGTACGACCACTCGATAGACCGCTCCAGCGCTAGGAAGAGAATGTGGGATGAAGCTTGTCTGACAATAGAACGGTTTGGCCGTAGGAAGAAGTAGAATGGTTCATGGATGACCATGCTCCTCTTCAGACGGACGGAAGGAGACCATGCAGTGCCTCCAAACTTCAAGTTGTAGGATTTCATCCTCCACCCCTTTCGACCGGCCAGAGGGGATGGGCCTCGTGTTGTGCTGATGCTGACCTGCAAAACAACGTGGAGAACAGAAAAACACAACCCAAATCAGATCTGGAGGGTGTAGTAGCTATAGAAGAGAATGAAAAATTAACATAATAACGTGGAATGGGAGATACCTGGGAGGTTTTTAAACCCCTAGGGGCGTGGAAAACAATAGGAGTGGTGTGAAAATGATGGTGCAACAATGAAAAACGTGGGAAGAAGCAATGGAAAATTAGTTGGAGAGTGATTCCTAATCCGGGATACACTTCCTCACCTAACCTAGGGGGAGTATTATTAATAATTGAAGAAGAAAATATTTACAATAATCAAGTGGTAGGTATACTTAGCTTATGAAACCTGCTAGCACCCTTGACCGAATGAAAAATAGAGACTATCGGCTACAGCCTGACATTGTAGAACTCGAGATGATTAGGCCTACGTCTATTTTTCTTTTGCTCCTACGGGAGGGCTGGAAAGAAGCATCATATTTCAGACCCTGCTCATCAGTCGAACCATCAAACTCGTCTGGGACAGCATCATGAATCGGAGGGAGGAGATCATGTTGCAATGGTAGCGGGGAGGGGCCTCGGAGAGTCGGGGGAAGCTGTTGGCTGGGTATGTCACTAGTGGAGCTATCGATAGCCTGAACATACATCCCAGGTAGTGAAGGTACGTCGTCGCGAGGCACGTCGAGAGCGGGCGGCACGGTCGACGGAGACGGTGCCAAGGGTGCTGAAGCACTGCAGGGTCGATGAAGTCCAGAAGTCCCAGGCTGAGAAACGGCTGGAAGAGCGTTGATTTCATCCCTCATCGCGCGAAGAGCAACCATACAGGTCAATCGGTCCGCTTTCTTAGGGAGGAAAACTACTAGTTGACCGAAGGCAAACTCTGCCATCACCCTTTCACCACCTTCAGAAGAGGCATACGTTACAGGGGTTGAAGAATAATCAGGTGGTCCAACAGCCAGCTGTGAAGGAGGCAATTTATCGAGCACGTGGACGGCATCAGCCTGAGCTTCCACAACCACGTTAGCCTTGAGTTGAGTAGAAGCAGGGGGAACTTCAGCAACACAAAGGGGAGGAGCCTCTGGCTCAACGGGGGCACATGCAATCACACTAACAGGTGGCAGATCCAAAGGGCCATCAGCACACGGAGATGGCACTTGAGAAGCACAAGCTGGAGGGTCAGTAGGGGGCACAACGGGTCTCCAAACCTTGGAGGAAGCACTTGCATGACCATCCACTGCCGCAATAGGAGAAGGATCCAAGACTCCAATGCCATCACGTCTAGCAACCTTCTTCTTACACTCGTCAACCAAATGATCGAGATGGTTATAACCACGGTAGAACATGGGGGGATTAGGGTATATAATTGACTGCTATATACCACCACCTCCTAAACCAATCCAGACACGATCAGGAAGAGCCTTAGAAACATCCAGTTGAACACAAATCTTTGCTGCAGAGGTCCTGAGCAAGCAGGATGTACTTTGGTCAATCTTTAGGACGGGGCCAATGCTCCCAGCAATGGAGCAAAGCATAGAATCATGGAAGAAGTTTAATGAAATTTCAAATTTGAAGGAGAGAAATTTCGATACTTTGCCTCCTTCTCTATAAATAGAATCGGGCTGCATTCGAAAGGAGCTGCTTGAAGCCACAGAAATCAGAAGACATCTGAGAGTTCCTCTTGAGAAAAGAGAAATGAGAGAATTCCACTGAGAGAGGGAGAGAAGCTCGTGCAGCCAGCCAGTCTCAACATGAATTTGCTTCGATCTGAAGCTACATTATTTTTTCATTACATTCGATCAAAGTGTCTCAATTTTATTTTCGATTGTTTGTTCCTCTCTTGTGTTCTGCATTGTGACTTTGCTTTGTGGTTCCCTCTGATTAATATCAGAGGAATGGAGAGTGTCTCCGGAGTCCCCTCTGTAAGTTCAGAGGAAGAGAGGTCTGTGACCTCTGACTGTGTGAATTGCTGGGAGCAATTCACTGGGTTCCCTCTAGGTGAAGAGGAAGGGAGGGTTGATCCTCTAGGTTCCTTCTGGTGTCTCAAAAGAAGCAAGGATCCTGTTCCTTGGGGACAAGCTCTAAACAGCCGTTGTCACAAACTAAGTTTGCTATGATTTTTGCTTGATTAAGTAGGGATCCTCACTCAGTTTGAATGAGGGAGTGGACGTAGGCAGACCTTGGGTCTGGCCGAACCACTATAAAAATTGCTGGGCATTAGTGGATTGTTTACGCTCTTGATTTCTCTTTTTGAATCTTGATAGTTCATTGCATAGCTTTATTAGCTTGGCACTCAAAGTGTGGTGACTCGATCAACTGGTATATCAGGCGAAGCTGGAAGGATAGGTTACGCCTATCTGGAAGACTTCCCCTTGCGTGAGGAGATCACCAGATCAAACCTCTGCCAGGTACCAGCGACAATCATTGATAGCACACTTAGATGCTGAGTATGGCTCATTGCTACGACCATGCCTGATCTTGAATTTAGTTCAGTGACAATTACGCACTCCAACCATTTGTTCCACCATCTCACCTGTGCGTGAGATCTACTCAATGCTGCTTCTTTCAGTTAGAGTTTAATTCGCCTTAGTTCATTGTTTGCTCAAAATGTTTGGGGACAAACATATTCATCCCCCCTTCTATATCTATCCTTCTCGAATATCAAATTGCACTTCAATTCTCTTGGATAAGAGATCCTCATTCCACTCTAGATTTGAACATTTTCTCTGATCTGTCACTTGGTCTGGTTGGCTAGCGTGATTCGTATCTGGATTTTTATCACAGTATTATCTTTCCTTTTCCAACTTTTCAGTTGTGCTCTTTCTGATCCCCTCATTGTCTGTGGATTGTGTCCCCCAATGAGGTTGGTCGTGTTTCCTTTTAAGAAAAGAAGAAAGGAAAGGTCATGTTCTGGGGGCAGGCACCAAAAAAAAAGAAAGAGAGAAAATTCAAAATAAAAAAAAACTACCATTGTGGGGTTGGTATGGTGGAGTGAACCACTCATGCCCTTTCTGAGGGGGTGAGCGCTCTCCTATGCACCTACCTTGGGCTGTTAAAAAAAATGCATGGTGAATGTCCAAGGAATGATAAAATGACTACATCATCTGTTGATGTAGGAAGACCCTGCAACTGTAGCTTCTAAGAATAAGCGTCAAGAGGAGCACACTTGGCGTAAGCACCAGAAGCCCGAGCCGAAGCTGTTCGGCGCGTCTCCTGAAGAAATCAATGACAAAAGAAGGTGGATATTGATCTAATGCATAGCTGTCATTGGATATCCCCGGGGGGACCATGAAATCAACAGTCCCACTGACGCTAAAGAGCCTTCATTAGCCGACAGGCCTCCCATTTGAAATATGGGTCCAAACCCTATTGGGGAATGAAAAGAACAACCCCTACTGAGTCAGTTACACCCTTGACTACTTACCCAGCCAGCAAATAAACACCTTTCGACTTCTAATGGCCTGTCTCAGTACCCCTTGGTCTCACCAAAATCAATGGTGCCTTGCCATCTTCCCATCCTACGAGGGTACTCCTCATTCCTCCTACCGGGACTAACCCTCTACCCTTGGTCTGGGACCTATGCTCCCAGCCAATGCACTCTCATGGCTTTCCGGTGTTCAGCAATGACAATACCATATTTGTCCCGCGGGACTCTCTTATCACTGTCGGTTCAGATTCCTTGCCCAATGTCAGCCCAATAGAATCTCCTTTTCCTTGGCATAAGGTGCTCTGCCCTTGTCGAGCTCAATAATTCACCCATTAGTCCCGCCGGACTGTCTCCATAAAGCTTTCCCTTGGCCGGAGACACTCTACCCTAGCCGAACTTGAAAATTACCTTCTGTCCCATTGGGCTGAGTCCACAAAATAATTTCCTTGTCCTGGGATGCTCCGCCCTCGTCGAGCTCGAAAATAGCCTTTGTCCAACTGGGCAGGATTCATAAAACCCTTTTCCGTGGCCTGAAGCGCTCTGCCCTCGCCGAGCTCCCAAACTACCCTTTGCCCCACTGGTTTGGGTTCATAAAGCCTTTTTCTGGGCATGAGGTAGTCCGCCCTTGCCAAGCTCGAAAACTGTCGCTAGTCTCGCGGGACTGGGCCTACCAACCTCCCCTTCTTTCCGGCTTGAAGCACCCCATTTTGGCTGGGACTTTGGGATGCTATTCCCTAGCCCCACTGGCATAATAAACAGTCAATTTTGCCAATAGTACCATCGCTTCGCAGAACTTGAATAGCGTAGATCTCTCCAGCGACTCTGGTTCTTCCTGCTTGATCTTCTGAGTAGCAGCAAAACGTCTCTCTTCTCCTCCGTGTGTTCGCACGCAAGACCTGCTCACCGTCCCTTTCTAAATATATCGCATAATTCCACCCCAGTCATCGAGCAAGATCTTTTTCCCGCGCTCAATCCCGTCCACGTGCCACAGGTGGGCCCCAGTGATTGCACAGCCCCAGAGTCTTCTGGAATGAGAGGGAATAAAGATGACAACAATAACCTTGCTGATCTAGCAGCAGTAGTGGTACGAACGGGGTCCACTTGAAAGTAACTAACGCTAAGCTCAGACGGCGTCAACTCAGTGATCCATAGGGTTGACGCAACCTTCATTTGAAATTCTGGCACAAAGTGAAAGGCTGAAGCGTTAACTCATGGAACCAATACGTCCACTCACTGATTATTTGTTAAAACAAATGAACTAATGCGTTGACGCAGCTTGATCACTGCGTTGACGCACTAGAGTGATCCGGTAGCTGCTATATTTGTTGCTTGCACTGCTGCATCCACGCTACCATGCTGAGGCGTTGACGCATTGGAGTACTCCGGTAGCTACTGTCTCATATTAAAATAAGGATAAATGCACATGTTCTTGAAACTAAAATGAATGTGTCATATTGGAGTTCAGTTCATCATGCATTCATCTTTTAGTTGTCATCATCAAAACCAGAGGGACAACACAAATTACCTACGTTTTTCTTTAATTGAGATTAGTTCTTTTCTTTACTTTTTTAAAACAACGACGTTAATATATTTTCCTACGTTTCTTTTATTACATGGTCAAAAGTAATATCTACATTTTTAAAAACGTAGGTATATCTTCTTGTATGCGTGTGTATAGATGACATTTATCTGAAGCATAGATATAGGTCGATCTATACCTATGTCTCATTAAAACATAGGTATAACTTATAGTCACGTGAGCAAGCATCACGTTTTGAAAGCGTGACAAAGAAACGTAGATAAAGATTTTACCTATATTTTTTAGACCTATGTTTACATTTTAGAAACGTAGGTAAAAGTCTATTTTGTTGTAATGTCTGGGGATGTCGCCTTTAAGAACTAGAAGTTTGAACGTACTCTCTGGGTCAGCTACATTTAGAACGGGCAGAATAAAACCAAAAAGAATCGTATTTTGTGTTTCTAAAGGTCGGTCGAATCCCATATTAGGCCAGTAAGATGAGATTCAGAGAGTTTCTATGATTTTTAAGGTATAACCAACTCGACGTTTATGTAAGAATTCATGTCTCACGGAGACTTATGGAGGGTTTAGTAAGGAAAGCTTCACACCCTTACGAGATGAGTTTGCAAGCGTGAAGAGATGAAATAATGGCAGGGTGCTTCCTGTATTTGATACCAAGAAAGGAAAATCGTGGAATACCAGGTTTCCGAAAAGAAAGTATCCTACTATGACAATTTATGTAGGCATCATGGTCTACAAGCCAATCAACTCCTTGGATGGCATCATACCCTTCCATGTCAAGGCATACTAGATTAGCAGGGAGATTATGCCCTTCTATAGTAACTTCACTATTGGGGAAATAGGTTTTCAATTCCATTCCCAACCCTAAAGGAGTAACTATGGTTAAATCCGATGGTAAAGGAACAGGTGAAATAGGTAATATTTTTGCAAAGGAACTAGCCATAAAAGAATGAGTAGCACCTGTGTCAAATAACATGAAAGCAGGATGGGAATGAATACGAATGGTACCTTCAATGAGTTCCCCTTCCTTTGTTGTTTCATCTTCTAATACAACATTTAATCTAGCCTATCGCTTTCGTCCACCATTGTTCCTCATGGATGGTTGCTCCTTCATAAGAGGATAGTCAGACATACGGTGCTCCCGACTTCCACATCGTAGGCATGCACCTAACCGCTTCCAACATTCTTCGGTCGCATGACCGAATTTATCACAAAATGAGCAAGCCATCATGACTTGCTTATCTTCTTCTTCTTTGATCTTCTTATTCTGGTGATCATCCTTGCCGTTCCCATTTTAGGATCTCTTCTTGTTGTCCTGAGAGTTGTAAGTGATGCTGAACTTTTCCTGCTTCTTACCTCACCGATCAGACTTTCGGCTTGGCTCCTCTACTTTACCTTTGAGCCCGTCGACCTTTTCCAAGGTCTGTTCACAGAGGTGTGCCCGTTGGACCATCTCTGCATAGGTCCGAATGTTCTGTGGGCCAGGTTGCTGGATAAAAATGGGACGCAACCCGTCCATAAAGTGATTCACTTTCAAAAGATCAGTGCTCACTAGATGCTGAGCATAGGGTGCCAGGCGAGAAAACTGTAACTCATATTCCGCCACCGACATCATGCCCTGACATAGTGACGCGAATTCGGCTGCCTTCCTCTCCTTGACATGCTCGAAAAAGTACTTGGCTCGAAAGAGAGTCAGAAATCCATCCCATGTGTGTGGTGCGTCTGCAGGCGGTGCTAGAATAGACTTCCACTAGGTACGGACATCTTTATTCAACTGGAACGTGGCGAGACAAACCTTCTCTTGGTCAGTACACTGCATGACCTCAAAGATACGGTTCATTTCGTCTATCCAATTTTTTGTCTCATTGGGATTAGAAGAACCTAAAAATCGCGGAGGAT